>NQII01006682.1:88327-114807 GCA_002778355.1 Clitarchus hookeri | reverse complement strand
CTTGCTGCAACACTCTCCTCCGGGACACATGTCCGCACATACGCGAGGTGTGGCACGCACCGTGCATGCCGTCACAAGACGGTGGTACTCCTTGCTGCAACACTCTCCTCCGGGACACATGTCCGCACATAGATGTGCACGCGAGGCGTGTCACGCACTGTGCATGCCGTCACAAGACGGTGATACTCCTTGCTGCAACACTCTCCTCCGGGACACATGTCCGCACATAGATGTGCACGCGAGGCGTGTCACGCACTGTGCATGCCGTCACAAGACGGTGGTACTCCTTGCTGCAACACTCTCCTCCGGGACACATGTCCGCACATAGATGTGCACGCGAGGCGTGTCACGCACTGTGCATGCCGTCACAAGACGGTGATACTCCTTGCTGCAACACTCTCCTCCGGGACACATGTCCGCACATAGATGTGCACGCGAGGCGTGTCACGCACTGTGCATGCCGTCACAAGACGGTGATACTCCTTGCTGCAACACTCTCCTCCGGGACACATGTCCGCACATAGATGTGCACGCGAGGCGTGTCACGCACTGTGCATGCCGTCACAAGACGGTGATACTCCTTGCTGCAACACTCTCCTCCGGGACACATGTCCGCACATAGATGTGCACGCGAGGCGTGTCACGCACTGTGCATGCCGTCACAAGACGGTGATACTCCTTGCTGCAACACTCTCCTCCGGGACACATGTCCGCACATAGATGTGCACGCGAGGCGTGTCACGCACTGTGCATGCCGTCACAAGACGGTGATACTCCTTGCTGCAACACTCTCCTCCGGGACACATGTCCGCACATAGATGTGCACGCGAGGCGTGTCACGCACTGTGCATGCCGTCACAAGACGGTGATACTCCTTGCTGCAACACTCTCCTCCGGGACACATGTCCGCACATAGATGTGCACGCGAGGCGTGTCACGCACTGTGCATGCCGTCACAAGACGGTGATACTCCTTGCTGCAACACTCTCCTCCGGGACACATGTCCGCACATAGATGTGCACGCGAGGCGTGTCACGCACTGTGCATGCCGTCACAAGACGGTGATACTCCTTGCTGCAACACTCTCCTCCGGGACACATGTCCGCACATAGATGTGCACGCGAGGCGTGTCACGCACTGTGCATGCCGTCACAAGACGGTGATACTCCTTGCTGCAACACTCTCCTCCGGGACACATGTCCGCACATAGATGTGCACGCGAGGCGTGTCACGCACTGTGCATGCCGTCACAAGACGGTGATACTCCTTGCTGCAACACTCTCCTCCGGGACACATGTCCGCACATAGATGTGCACGCGAGGCGTGTCACGCACTGTGCATGCCGTCACAAGACGGTGATACTCCTTGCTGCAACACTCTCCTCCGGGACACATGTCCGCACATAGATGTGCACGCGAGGCGTGTCACGCACTGTGCATGCCGTCACAAGACGGTGATACTCCTTGCTGCAACACTCTCCTCCGGGACACATGTCCGCACATAGATGTGCACGCGAGGCGTGTCACGCACTGTGCATGCCGTCACAAGACGGTGATACTCCTTGCTGCAACACTCTCCTCCGGGACACATGTCCGCACATAGATGTGCACGCGAGGCGTGTCACGCACTGTGCATGCCGTCACAAGACGGTGGTACTCCTTGCTGCAACACTCTCCTCCGGGACACATGTCCGCACATAGATGTGCACGCGAGGCGTGTCACGCACTGTGCATGCCGTCACAAGACGGTGGTACTCCTTGCTGCAACACTCTCCTCCGGGACACATGTCCGCACATACGCGAGGTGTGGCACGCACCGTGCATGCCGTCACCACTGGCACATTCAATAATACAACATTGTTGCCTATGGCTTTCAACTTATTATTCTCGGCTATCAACATGCCTGAGAGTATGTTAGTCTGTACGACACATACTAGAAAATACTGACTTGGGAAGTGGCTACCTGTGTACTTTCAATGTAAACCGACTAAGTTTTAAATTTTCGAACTGAAATTTGGTTTCCATAGATTAACACCATACACTAAATGTTCTTTTGTTAATATTACATTTTGCTGTTTTTATATAAACTATGAAACACCTGTAATAATACAAGTGGAATGTTGAAGTTTGGGCAGCTCTTAACAGCAATGTCTTTAGAGCCGATGAGGGTGAAACGAGGTGAGCTTGGAGCGGCACCGGAATGCAAAGGCGGGGGAAACGGGAGATAACCGAGAAAACCCACCGACCAGCGGTATCGTCCGGCAAAATTCCCACGTGAGAATGGAGGACGTCGTGCTAGCCACTCTACGACTGCGTCCCCTTGGAGGGGTGAGTAGCCCTGGAAGTGTCCTCAATTGTGTACATATTTTGATACACGAACAAAATGTGTTTGTACTTTTTTCCTAGTTTTCGGTTTAAATCAGGAAGTTTTGTTATTGTCACAACATATTTGTTTGGTCATATACCACCAAGTGTTTTGTTAGCTGGAACAAACCACTCTTTCAGTGTGAGCTCTTCTGAAATACCAACTTCCTTCGGTTGCCTACCTAGCGCTAGAATTGCTTTGCAACGTGGTTTGAACATCCGTTAATGACGAAAATATTAACCCTACCCCCAATGGGATACCTACGAAAAGAACATACATTCCAGACTGTGACGCAATTGTATTCCAGGTTATCACGCGCATTGGAGGCATTATTTTCATGCCTTCCAACATAGATACAAATGGCTTTTTCAGACTCTATGATACTACGATACAGGAAAGTACTGGACTTTGTTGCCGAGTCACGCCCAAGAAAATTATCGGTTCAACGCTTTAAGTTAATTTGTGTGGATTCGCCAACAGAAATACTGCGCGCTAGTTGAGGGCCTTGCAGGTGGAGGCAATGCCAACTTACATCCGCCGCACACGAGGAAAAAACACACATTCAGCAGGACAAACATAGTCACGTGTAAACAAGGGTCGCAGTGCATGTTATTTGGGGTTGCACACCTCTCCTATAAATACCTGTGTACCTACGTAAAAATATATTTATATGTCAATATATAGTTAGTTAAGATGTGGAGTTGGAAGTAAGCGCAGCCTATATGTATGTTAGTGTCAAAGAAAACAGTGGATATGTAATAGTTACATATACATGGGTGATTCTAAAATCATGGGACAAACGTTGATGGGTGGTAGAGCTCACTAAAACAAACAATTATTGTATAGCAATATATGGGTGGAAGTGACGCGTTGAGGCACAAACACAAAAACATAACACATTAACGGAAACATACAATGTTAATTAGCAGCATACTTAACGAGTGATTCCGTACAGAAAATTTTAAAGCAGTTGCTGGAAATGCATCCACCAACAGTCACGCATGCTTGGCGACCTCTACATATGGCGTGATTGGCTGACAATGGTGGCGGGCGTGAAATACCCGGCGTATTTGAATCTGTTCGCCAATCACTCCACCGATGCTACCAAGTTTGCATTACTGTCGGTGGTAGCAATTTTGAGCAATTATTATAAACATTGGTGTAAAAAGGCATTTAGCGGTGACGTTTTAAGTAAACACTGTGTTGCATTTCATGTGTTATTTTTGTGTTTGTGCCTCATCGCGTCACTCCCGCCCATATATTCTTATACAATAATTGTTTGTTTTAGTGAGCTCTACCACCCCTCTGTGTTTCTCCCATGATTTTAGAATCACCCTGTATATTAAACATTGGTAAACGGTTCTGCAAAGGAAAGCACACATTGCATAAGTACATACTTACAATGCAAGCTCGTCGCCAGTTTCAACCTCTTCGTTGACATGGTCGAAAGCAACATTTTCCGCCTGATCCGTTGTTGTTTGCCCATGCAACCAATTTGGAAGATCTAACATAAAAGTAACTTCTGTGGGAAACGGCTTGCATTGTCTGTGGCTTTATTTTAGTTTTCCCGACATCACAGGATCTGAAGACACGAGCAGCCAATGTAGAATATCCATATTTGTGTTTACACGAGACGTTTTTGTAGCATGAAATAAGCGTACGTTTTTATATACAAGCTTACGGCTCGCTTCCAAAACATCCTCTGACAATTGCCCTGGAGTCAATGGTACAATGGTAAGGACTTGATTATTGTTCTGCCATGTATTAACAGTTTGTGTACTGTGGCACTCATTTTGTACCTGCCATAAATGTCTACTAGCAGTTTTGCAGTTAAACAGTAATCTTGTTACTGTTGACCCTCCACATAGTGACCACATAGTGTGCACAGAACATGCGAAAACATTTGAATTATCCTATCTTCCAATCCAGTTATGTGAACTACTTTATCCAGGTTGTTAAAGAATGTTCTTGCGGTATTTCCATCATTACTGTTACCTCCCCCTGGCTTGGGCAGATCAACTACAAAACCCATCTATTCGTAGTATTGCTGGTTAAAATATATTTCCGTGCTTTTGTAGAGGCCTTCGCGTCTTTCCCCATTTCCTGGCACTACTTTATGTCTAGCTTGTATGTAATCCGCAGAAGAAACTCGAAATATCACAGTTACGCACGAAGAACCGAAATCCTGCGTTGATAGGCATCGATGTTACAGGATCCTTTAACGATGTTATCCAGGTTATGGTGTCTTTTGGTGTGAATTTGCAGATGTTGCAAACTTGCGTTGATTTCGTTTCTGACAAAGCGTTCACAGTTTTACCAATAGTTATAGTACATAAATGTACATGTGTGAAATGCAGTCGCTTTGTATGAGATGTCAGAGAAATGTGGGCTGGCGAAGTTCACATATCTGTGCCTCAAAACTTGCAAATTACTGCTTCATATTCTCTTCAGTGTCTTTTTTCAGTCTGAAGATTATGGGCCGACAATATTTCGTACTGGACGTGCTGGGATTGCACCATAAAATCATTTTCGCACCTCGTCCCTACATGGCATTTCCAAAGGAACCACTATTCACAGTGTAATCTTGGAATCTCCGTATTTGTCGTTGTTGCGGAGATGTTGCTTGTATATACTGTGCCCGCCACTTCCATCCAAGCACCTTTTATAATACACGTCTTTTGTGTCTATATTGTCGGGTAGAAGCTGGTCCAGAATGTCGGGTTACACTTCACATAAAAGGTTTACCGTGCGATCAAGCAATTCTTGTAATAGGCAAAGGCTTCATTTTCATTGACAACTGTATTTTCTGGATAGCATTATGTCTTTGCCTGTGAAATAACATTATATGGTGGATATATGTTTGCACCTATAATCTTGGCACAACTCTGAATAGTTAAATAACCTTCCTTCCTTCCTTCCCAATATATGATTCAACGATAAGGGCAAGGGCTTCTTCTGGAGTGTAAGGTGTGATTGTTGGGAGCGACGTGTGTGCTTTCATCATTCTCTTTTAACTCCGTAGATATGATTGTTTTACAAGTCTGATGACGTCAGCAGCCATCCGTGTACCGCTCTTGATTAGACTCTTTGGTGTGGCAAAGGCCAATGTTCCATGTTCTATTCCAGACACGAGAAGACAGGCGCGGCGCGCATTCGTTTGTCTACATCCTTCTGCAAACATCTGTTTTTGCCTCCCTCGTTTGTTTGTCACATTTCCAGCTGAACATGGAGTACTCGGAATCAGAGATGGTAGTTACAATGTAGAGTAAAGACACTGGGCGTTATTTTCGATAAACCGTTTGTAAATTTGTCGACTGTCTCTCCATTTCCTAATCACATTTTACACAAATCTATACAATGTCACATTTAAGCTACGTTGTTTGTCTTCAGCCAGCTCGCGTACATTATATTAGTCCATGAGGTACTCACAAAGTTTTTCAGTACACTTTGAATTACGCATGCTGTAGAACTTACCGTCTTTTAACACTGCGAACAGTTCCTTATTCGATGTCACCGGAACACCACCCGAGTGGCTACCTGTGAAAAATAGGGTTTTTTTTTTCAGAAAGAGATTCATAGTGTCAGCTAGTTTTTTTTCTGACACATTCGTGAGCAATAACGCTTGCGTATTTACAAGGAAAAAGAGCGTTACTGCATGGTACTCATTTCACGGACCTCTATGTAGTGTTACACGAAGGTCTATATAACCGTGAGTGGTTTTAGTAGCGAGGTTCTAACAACTGCCTTTTAATGATAGTATTTACCTGTGGCTAGAGGCTCCATTAGTTGCCACTGACCAGTTTATAACACACCACATTCACGTCCTTACTTGTTTACTGCTTTCACATGACTGAAACCTCGCGCTTCGCTTTGCCTCGCGTCGGCCGACTTCGGTGCCGTTCGGGTTCCTTCCGTTGTGTGCTTTTGATGCATGCGTTATCAATGAACGTTTGTCAGTGCCGTTTCGGTTAACTGGCAACACTGTCGTTTTAATGTTTTTTGTTCACCCAAAAGTGCGTTTATTCCTTGTGTGCGCCGGCTGGCACCGACCGTAGCGCTTCATTGTTGCCTCACTCATGCAAAGATACCACTCACTAGGCAACCATCTTAAGGTTCACATTTTTTTCATATTCCATCCTTCCTCCGTATATGACATTAATTTTGCCACATTCAATATCATCTTACCTGAACACAGGATTTGAAGAAAAAAAAACGATGTTTATAAAAAAAACCTAACCCACTAAGGTTTTATTAAAACCCACTTTTTTTTATAGATTTTTCGAAAAAAAAATGGTTGCCTGTAAAGTCGNAAACTTTGATAAATATGAACATGTATATACTAAATATTTTTTTAGGTATGTTTACCTGGATACATATATTTTACTTTATTTAATTAAGTACCTATATTTAGAATCTGAATTTAACACATTCTTAATAAATATTGCAAAAGGTTTTTTTTATTTCTGCTAAATATTGTGCGAAGGAAGATACGGATATTACAGCAGTTGAAATAATGTAGCTAGTATTCTACACAACTTGTACACTATGTTATGTTATAACAATTGATGTAACAAATATCATTTTTTTTTATATTGTCAAATATCACCATAACCTGCAATTGCGTTGTGTTTTTATAAAACTGTCCATGAATTGTCTAAATAGTATATCTGTTCATACAAACACTTCACTTTATTTGTAAACATTTATTTATACTGAGGATCTGAAGTATAAATCATCATGAACGTGCTAAAGAGGTAGTGAGAGGAATATAGTGCATTCGTTGTTTCTTCAAACTTTTTGAATTGAACCTTTGAAAAAACACCCCATGTATGACGTGCTTGGTTCTTTCTTAATCAAGCCATGTATCACAAACTTTTTTA
Organism: Clitarchus hookeri; assembly: GCA_002778355.1. NCBI lineage: Eukaryota > Metazoa > Arthropoda > Insecta > Phasmatodea > Phasmatidae > Clitarchus > Clitarchus hookeri. The sequence goes on along the minus strand of NQII01006682.1, from coordinate 107,563 downwards.
ATTTGTGTTAACATAAGAACACCTTATTTATTATTAAATCGAGCTTTTACATATATTTGATCCATAAACCATATTATTTCATTTTATAATTAATATGAATAAATACAGGGTCGGAAAAGTAGTTTTGGTAATGCCTGGTAGGAAATAGTTTTAATGCAAATTATTGCTACACCGAGTGCGCACGGATGCGGTGCGCTGTCCCTGTGATGTAGTTTTCTACATGAGGTTAAGCTTTGTTTGCATGAGGCGGAGGAATATTCTGGCAGTAGTAATTTAGCAGAGCTCCACGAAGGTTTGAAGTCACCGTGAATGGTCTATAGAAGTTATTCCTGTAGAAAGAAAACTTTGCTCCTCATTACTGCAACGCATCAGCAAAAAAAAAAAAAGATTGTTTTAAAATAAATGTTTCACAATTAAAAGTGCCAGAAATCCATACATCATCAGTCTCATTTGCATCAGTTGCATGCAATAGGTAGGCAAAATGATTTTTACATATTAACAATTCTGTCAATCTGAACTTCTCACTGTGGAAGACTTGCTCCTAAATTACGATACACTTAAACTATTTTTCTTGCTTTATNCGATATGAACTTCTCACTGTGGAAGACTTGCTCCTAAATTACGATACACTTTAACTATTTTTCTTGCTTTATAAACTCCTAAACGACAGTGTAACTTGCTCCAAATCAGTCCAATGTAGAGAAGCATCTCTCAATTGAAGCAGAATAAACTGATGCTGAATGCAAGCAGAGGAAAAAATAACAAAACACAAAGGGAAACTTAGAGTGTCTTTTATTGTTTTTCGCCGTGATCTGCCGCCATGATTGTGAGGAAAACTCTTGTACATCATTTGCATGCATCATAGAAGCAGGATAATAGTCGGGGTCACTGATCTTCANGATTGTGAGGAAAACTCTTGTACATCATTTGCATGCATCATAGAAGCAGGATAATAGTCGGGGTCACTGATCTTCAAGGCCATGACGCCAGGCAGGAATCCTTGTTTTTTACGGAAATTTGCCTTCTGAATTTCAGAACCATAAGGTATGCGAGGATATGTGGTGGTTGGGTTGCCTGTTGAAATATATTTTATTTAAGTAATAATGGTAAGGCTTCAGAACATCAGAAATACATGTTGTTTCTTTCTGAAGCTTGTCCAGTGCATTTGCAACCAGGTTGTTTAAGATCCCTGCAACATTTGGATGAAAGGGTTGGGCATGTTCAAGAACGATTTCCCTGTACCTACCTAAGACGATTCGTCAGAGCATGAGTTCGATCCTGTTTTTTTTTTGCACCTGTGGCATCACACAATCTTTCTCCAGAAGCCACCCATTAATTTTATGAACATTTCGAAATTACTTTGCACTTCCACAATATGAGCCATGATTGTTTTAGGAGAAACGCCTTTCTGAAATAAATTCAAAGGATATGCTGAACAGCCACAGGTGATAAGATCTGGATGTTTTTCTATTAAAATTTCTCAAATTTTGACCATTTTATTGTCATAATTAGTAACTACGGTAAATATGGTTCTGTGTAAGTTTTCTTGGTGTTCTTTCNAATTTTGACCATTTTATTGTCATAATTAGTAACTACGGTAAATATGGTTCTGTGTAAGTTTTCTTGGTGTTCTTTCATTGCTCCCTCTATAATTGCTGCACAATGCTCAGCCTATCTTTCTGTGACTTTGCATCACAGATTTTAAGTAAGTAACTGCCTGTCCCTGTATTGATCGTCATGGTTTGAATTGGGTCATTCTTAACGCTTGGCTATCCATCAAANGTAAGTAACTGCCTGTCCCTGTATTGATCGTCATGGTTTGAATTGGGTCATTCTTAACGCTTGGCTATCCATCAAAATTTACTGTTAAACTAAATTGTTGTACTTTTTCTACCTCATGTAGATGTATTTTTGTTAAATAGAATCATATGAAAGCTTCCCACATGTATGTTTTGCTGATGGTGATTGTATCAATGTCTTAATATCTGGATAATCTTCTTAAACTTATCAAGTTCAGCAACATTAAAAGGTACATTCACAACATAGAAAAACATTGACACTGCCTTGTCAAGGTTTCTGTTTTGCTCTTCAGTTGTCTTAAGGACATAATCACTGCTTACATGATGCTTTCTTTTAGTAAATGAGAATGTACTAGGTGCTGGATTTGGACAGGCTTATCCACGAACGTTTGTGAAAGAGGATCTACACTATCCGGAAACTGCTGCTGCTTGTAAGGTAGTTGATGTTCCATATTGTCTTCACTTTCACTCCCCTGTACCTTTCTTGCTGTAGGCGAGTGTTTTCTTTTCTATCTTGCAACTCAGTCAATTCAGAATGTTTATATTTACATTTTGAATCTCCATCAAATTTTGTTACTTATCTCCACTCATATGTCCACTGACGTCCACTCTCATGCACTTTTGTCATTTTTCTTTTGACGTGTTCCTGGAATTTCAGATGTTTTAAAATGTCTTTGCCTACACTTTTATAAATGTTACTACTCATACGCATAACACAACTGATATATTTATTGCATGCACAATATGAGTTTTAGTTTACTGTATTTACAAGGTAACACACCTATACTTCCCATTAAGGCTATGATAATTCCTTGTAATAAAATGAATAATTCATTATACAGGTACACCAAACCTTTATAAACCTGTGTAAACTCTTTTGAAACTTCGGCAGAAAAAACTTACGTCGTATATACATTACTCTGTATCTAACTAGATAACTCATGACTAGAAGCTAGAGAGGGGAATTCCCTGCGTGTATACTGCCTAACAATTAGCTTCATTTGCGTAACTCGAAAAGGGAACTCCTTAGTATATGCTACTCCTCAGTCAGTCTGGCTCTTTATCCGGGGGAATCCCCTTTAGCAATGTAGGAGGAGGAATCCCCTTCAGCAATGTAGAATGGGATATCCCCTTCTGCTTGCTGCTCAGTACAGAAGACTCACTTATATTCTGTTCATTGTGAGTCAAACTATAATGTGAATAAAATAAAATCCAGTCAATATATCTGAATATCTTGTACACTAGAAAGAGTCTAAAAATGTTAGGAAAAAAAGCACTTGGTGCATCATGTGGGTTTTTTTTTCAAGTAGGTACACCCAAATAAACCCAGTGAGTTTTATCGGGTGAGCCCAGTTTAGCGAAACCTGGCAGTCCATCATTCAAATATAAGTGTGCAGCTTTAATGAGCATACACGTTTTATTTATACCCTTTTATTAAAGTTAATGTGCCCAAAATAAAGAACGTGAAAATCTTCAATTTTCATTAATTTAAACATTACACCTATACAATACGAGGTTAATGCGTCAAACTTATTTTGCCACATCTGTGATAGCTATTTGACATCGTATCAGGATATTCATAGAAAGTGTATTTTTGGGCAGCGAAATCTTCAGTATTTGAAATTGAATAAGATTTAATAAGAACCAACTGCAGTAACGATATATACATACTTTGTTTGTAATATCATCCACATCTTACATATATTGCATTTTTTTTTATGAGCGTGCAGTAAGTTACAGATTTTCTGGTGCTAAGGTTTCGAAAAGATAAAAAAAAATTTGGTTGATTTATATTTTTATTGTAGAAACGTGGCTAAGGGTGGCAGTAAATGAAACTACGGTGAGTGAGTGTAGAGATTTGTGTGGCCCTTATCATCTATATCTTTAGAACCGATGAGTGTGAAGCAAGGTGATGGAGCAGCGCCGGAATGCAAGGGCGGGGTAAATGGGAGATCCCCAAAAAAAACCGACCGATAAGTGGCATCGTCCGGCACGATTCCTACATACAAGAATCCGGGGACGATGCCTCCGGAAACGGAACCAAACAAGAATCAGCAGTGCGTGTTCTGACTTGCTGGAGGCGACAGGTCATGTACATCCTCTCAAATAATTACGGCAGAGTTCCCTATCCTCGCAGGGCCAGGGTGGCGTCGTAGGACCCCGAGCCACCTTGCCAGGTAATGAATAGTTGCCCACCAGCAGGCCTCTAGGGGATGGGCTGATTGCCCCGTCATAAATTATTCATAAGATGCGTTTCTATGGAAAAAGCGAGCGGTGTGAAACATCATGTTTTTAACACGCGACAACAGACACGCAGTCACCACCCGGAGAACATTTACGTAGGTGTGTTTACAGATTTGTCCGAACCCGTTCATATTTCAGATACCTTACTTATTTATTTATTTTAAATTTCTCTTAAAGTGTAGTGAAGTTATGGCAACACCGCCTTGTCGTACACTTAACGACAGAAACCTTAACAACAATGCAAAACAGTAGGAGAGTCGTGTTAACCAGGAAAAAAAAAACAAAAATAATATCAAACAAATTGTGAAACATTTGACTAACTTAAAATAAGTGATATGAGATTGAATGTTGGAATTAGATGTAACTGATAACATGTAATTTTTCACAAGTATTACTTGGCAATAAACAATTCAGTAAGTTAAAATAAATTTAGTTTTTTCTAAAAACACATTTTCNTGTAGTTTTTTCTAAAAAAACATTTCTTTTCTTTCTAAAACAATAGCGCGTTCCAGGACGACACACGCAACAAACGAATCGTTACTTTCAAAGTGGGTACTTCACAGTGATGGGCGAAGACGGTGAACACATTTTGTATACATTTTATGGTTCGAAAAATAATATTTCATCGAGTACCCCGTTATTTTTCTGTCGGTTGTTTACAGTTGTAATTCTCTAATGACTATTAACATAACAACTTGGTACTACTAAGANCGGTTATTTACAGTTGTAATTCTCTAATGACTATTAACATAACAACTTGGTACTACTAAGATATCAACACTCCGATGAAGCTCAGTACTTTGTGCCGTGTCGAAATCACACGCCCTGCGCAGTTGTGGAGGCTCGTGAACATTGGTCATACCTCGTGTTCTTTTAGGGCGAGAACTCACTAGCATCCATCCGCCCGCATACAGAAGGGCAGCTGTATGGGGAATGTACACTGAAGAGCCAAAAAACTAGTACACCTGCCTAATATCGTGTAGGGCCCCGCGAGCACGCAGAAGTGCCGCAAGACGACGTGGCATGGACTCGACTAATGTCTGAAGGTATGCAGGAGGCAATTTACACCATGAATCCTGCAGGACAGTCCACAAATCCAATCTGCGCCAATTTGAGAAAGGGTTGCACGTCTGTCACGTTTAATGATTCTCGTCAGTCGTCGTTTGTCCCGTTCGTTCACGATCTTTTTCCGGCCGCAGCGATGTCGAAGATGTGATGTTTTACCGGATTCCCGATATTCACGGTACACTCGTGAAATGGTCGTACGCGAACATCCAAATGTTATCGCTACCTCGGATATGCTATGTCCCACATCTGCATCGCGTTACTCTGATTGGTTCCATAACTCTGTTATTTGCATACGCACGCCTATGCCAGTTTTTTTGGCTCTTCAGTGTATGTTGACTGTATGCGGGCTGTAAGTGGATTGTTAATCAGCCCTTCAGCAAACAGATCACAAACAGTGGCACATGTGTTTCTGTTTCCCGGCAGTACGGGCTGATGTAAGCTCGTGTCGAGTAAGAGCCATATAAAACAAAAAGTATCTGATTTACCCAATGAGCCTCCTTTCCTCTGCATGGGTGCAATTAATATTTAATAAGGTTAAAAAAATAACTTAATTTAATACCATAAGATAGCATGCAATCAACTTTATAGCAAAGTAGTATTCGGAGTATAAAATTCGGGTGTAATCAGTCCAATGCTATGAACAATTGAGTTCACGTATCTGCAATATTAACTTGGCCATCATTTTGAAAATAGGTATTTCTGCCTACCGTAGTGCTACTTGTGTGAATAATGTCGGTTGATTTATCACCGAGCGATGTTATAAAAAACTAGTTTTTCTTATGCGGTATTATATTACAAAATTTACATATAAAAAGAGTTTCTGTAAACGAGACTTCAAATAAATACTGTCAGCACAAAACTTTGATTGAATTTCGTGAAATGTATTAAAATATATAAAAATTGTAAAAAAATTCATATTGCCACCAATTTCAAATTATTGTCTGACCCCACTTACATCATGTAAGTTTACATGGCTTTCTGTAGCACTGAACGTGTGCGAAATGTGGTGAAAATTTGTTAAATGGTTCCGGGGATAAGAAAAAAATGTTCAGTTTTCTTCCTTGGAAATATTTTAGATAAAGTTCGGCAAATGAGTATCACTGTATTCATAATTGATGCTTCTAATGAATACTCTTAGCGTACAAAATTTGGTTTAACTGTTTTAATTGTTTAACAGATAACACACAATATAATTTATTTATACTTACACCATTGAAAAAAAGTCCTGGTCACACTAAAACATGCTAATTTATTTACACTACTGCAGCAAAACTTGCGTAAAATATTTGGTGCGAATCGTTGATTGGTCTTCGAAATATGGCATAAAACCTGAATTTTTTTATTTGACGATCTCCATAAATGGAAGATAAAACTGTAGTTTATTAGCAATTTCGATGATTTTCGTAGATACTACTAGTACACAAAGTTACGTTATATTAGGCTACATAGTTTCGTAGGTATAGCACACTAAACTAAAATATTTTTAAAGCCGCAATTCACAAAAAAAAGTGCTATGCACTCTGAATCATATAAATTAACATCGTCTACCACAGGACAATTTATTCTGCAAATTTTGTGGTAATGGGTTGATCGTTTACCTAGATATGAAATAAAAACACACATTTTTTCGTTTGCTGTTATTTTACAAAATGATAGGAAAATGAATCACTGTACAGTTAGATTTGAAGGTAATAATGGATACTGCCAGCATACACAATTAAGTTCAAATTTATTCCGTTTTTCCGTATTTATAACATACTAAGCCAAAATGTTTGAATGGCCGCCATTTTTTAAATAAGTGGCCGACACACTTAAAAAATATTAGTTTACCTCAGCTTTAGCAGAACTACTTGCTTGCCAAGTTGGTTGTAATCAGTTAATTGTTTCTCTAGATATGACATTAAGAATTTATTTATATATGTTGCGCTATCTTGGCTGTGTTAGCAGATGTGATGCTTAAAATTTAGTCGAAGTTGGTCGAACGGTATGTCAGGTATATCAAATAAACGTGAAATATTTAATGGTTGCAATTTAAAAATATGTGCGTATTCATTTTAATCGCATGCGTTTACATGGCCTGTAATGTTTACGCGCCAAATTTCTAGAGTAGTTTTCGAGATATTAATTAACGGCTCCATTTATCATATGGGGCAGTCTTTCAAAATGGCGGACAACCAGCAACATCAGTCTCTAAATGCATTTCTTACATGATACACTGCCAAAATACAAAAATTTGTTTTAAATAGTTCGAATAATTCCCGAGTTGTGACATAGCACGATAAATCTTTAAATGGCCGCCATTTATAAAATAAGCGCCTGGCGTGGTAGAAAACCTAACAAGACAGATGTCCTTAGTAAGTACTATATACCTACGTGTAGCGAGTTTGGTGAATTTCGTTTTGCGCGTTAAAAAGTTGTTATGGGACACGCACTCACACACAGACACACATAAACACACAGAGATGAAAGTGATGTCGTAAGCCACTCTTTCCTTCAGAAAGTGGACTATAAAGCAGATTGTTACGATTGCTACATGAGAAGTGACGCCAGGTGATTCATAAATGCGGCCTGTGGATGTTTATAAACACGTTTCATAAACAACTGGCGAGATAACGCAACAGTCACAGCAGAAGCAGCCGGAANACCTGTGGATGTTTATAAACACGTTTCATAAACAACTGGCGAGATAACGCAACAGTCACAGCAGAAGCAGCCGGAATAATTACGTTTGGCTGACGCAGTGGGGTTGCAGCAAATCCCCAACATGTGACGTCAGTAACCCCGCCNCAGCCGGAATAATTACGTTTGGCTGACGCAGTGGGGTTGCAGCAAATCCCCAACATGTGACGTCAGTAACCCCGCCCAGGCTACAAGGGACAGCCAACCAGAAGCGAGCATATAGTATAATGTGGGCGTAACCGCGAAGTGTGGTAGACAGCGAGGTGATAGGCAGCGACGTCAGTCAGGGGCGGTCTTCCCCGTACAGGGAATATGTGGTAGAGCGCTCTCGTTAGCTGCGCAGATCCACTTTCCGTATTCAAACCACACGACAATCATAAACAACGTGGAAAGGATTTGGGGTTAGAACACTGTTTAGTAAACAAAATCTTTCAGATGTTTGTATACTTCATCTAACCAATTTGTAATGCAATTTGATTAATTTCANATCTTTTTCCGGCCGCAGCGATGTCGAAGATGTGATGTTTTACCGGATTCCCGATATTCACGGTAAACTCGTGAAAAGGTCATACGCGATCATCCAAATGTTATCGCTACCTCGGATATGCTATGTCCCACATCTCGTGCGCCGTCTATAACACCACGTTCAAACTTACCTTAATCTTTATAACCTGCCATTGTAGCAGCAGTAACCAATCTAGCAACTTTGCCAGACGCTTGTTGTCTTATGTAGGCGCTGCCGACCGCATCGCGTTACTCTGATTGGTTCCATACCTCTGTTATTTGCATACGCACGCCTATGCCAGTTTTTTTGGCTCTTCAGTGTATGTTGACTGTGTGCGGGCTGTAAGTGGATTGTTAATCAGCCCTTCAGCAAACATTTTACAAACAGTGGCACGGGTTTTTCTGTTTCCCGGCAGTACGGGCTGGTGTAAGCTCGTGTCGAGGAAGAGCCATATAAAACAAGAAGTAACTGATTTACCTAATGAGCCTCCTTTCCTCTACATGGCTGCAATTAATATTTAATAATGTTAAAAAAAATAACTTAATTTAATACCATAAGATAGCATGCAATCAACTTTATTGCAAAGTACGATTCGGAGTATAAAATTCGGGTGTAATCAGTCCAATGCTATGAATAATTGAGTTCACGTATCTGCAATATTTACTTGGCCATCATTTTGAAAATAGGTATTTCTGCCTACCGTAGTGCTACTTGTGTGAATAATGTCGGTTAATTGATCACTGAGCGATGTTATAAAAAACTAGTTTTTTTTATGGTGTATTATATAACAAAATTTACATATAAAAATAGTTTCTGTATACGAGACTTCAAATATATACTGTCAGCACAAAACTTTGATTGAATTTCGTGAAATTTATTAAAATATATAAAAATTGTAAAAAAATTCATATTGCCGCCAATTTAAAATTATTGTCTGACCCCACTTAAATCATGTAAGTTTACATGACTTTCTGTAATACTAAAAGTGTGCAAAATGTGGTGAAAATTTGTTAAATGGTTCCGAGGATAAGAAAAAAATGTTCCGTTTTCTTCCTTGGCAATATTTTAGATAAAGTTCGGCAAAGGAGTATCGCTGTATTCATAATTGATGCTTCTAATGAATACTCTTAGCGTACAAAATTTCGTTTAACTGTTTTAATTGTTTAACAGATAACACACAATATAATTTATTTATACTTACACCATTGAAAAAAACTCCTGGTCACACTAAAACATGCTAATTTATTTACACTACTGCAGCAAAACTTGCGTAAAATATTTGGTGCGAATCGTTGATTGGTCTTCGAAATATGGCATAAAACCTGCATTTTTTTATTTGACGATCTCCATAAATGGAAGATAAAACTGTAGTTTATTATCAATTTCGATGATTTTCGTAGATACTACTAGTATACAAAGTTACGTTATAATAGGCTACATAGTTTCGTAGGTATAGCACACTAAACTACAATGTTTTTAAAGCCGCAATTCAGAAAAAAAAGTGCTATGCACTCTGAATCATATCAATTAATATGGTCTACCACAGGACAATTTATTCTGCAAATTTTGTGGTAATGGGTTGATCGTTTACCTAGATATGAAATAAAAACACAAATTTTTTCGTTTACGGGTATCTTACAAAATTATAGGAAAATGTATCATTGTACAGTTAGATTTGAAGGTAATAATGGATACTGCCAGCATACACAATTAAGTTCAAATTTATTCCGTTTATCCGTATTTATAACAGACTAAGCCAAAATGTTTTTATGGCCGCCATGTTTTAAATAAGTGGCCGACACAGTTAAAAAATATTAGTTTACCTCAGCTTTAGCAGAACTACTTGCTTGCCAAGTTGGTTGTAATCAGTGAATTGTTTCTCTAGATATGACATTAAGAATGTATTTATATATGTGGCGCTATCTTGGCTGTGTTAGCAGATGTGATGCTTAAAGTTCAGTCGAAGTTGGTCGAACGGTATGGCAGGTATACCAAATAAACGTGAAATATTTAATGGCTGCAATTTAAAAATATGTGCCTATTAATTTAAATCGCATGCGTTTACATGGCCAGTCATGTTTACGCGCCAAATTTGGCGAGCATTTCTAGAGTAGTTTTCGAGATATTACTTAACGGCTCCATTTTTCACATGGGGCCGTCTTTCAAAATGGCGGACAACCAGCAACATCAGTCTCTAAATGCAATTCTTACATGATACCCTGCTAAAATACAAAATTTGTTTTAAATAGTTCGAATAGTTCCCGAGTTATGGCATATCACCATAAATCTTTAAATGGCCGCCATTTATAAAATAAGCGCCTGGCGTGGTAGAAAACTTAACAAGACAGATGTCCTTAGTAAGTACTATATACCTACGTGTAGCGAGTTTGGTGAATTTCGTTTTGCGCGTTAAAAAGTTGTTATGGGACACGCACGCACACAGAGGGACTCATTATCACACAGAGATGAAAGTGATCTCATAAGCCACTCTTTCCTTCAGAAAGTGGACTATAAAGCAGATTGTTACGATTGCTACATGAGGAGCAACGTCGGGTGATACAGAAATGCGACCTGTGGATGTTTATAAACACGTTTCATAAACAACTGGCGAGATAACGCAACAGTCACAGCAGAAGCAGCCGGAATAATTACGTTTGGCTGACGCAGTGGGGTTGCAGCAAATCCCCAACATGTGACGTCAGTAACCCCGCCAAGGCTACAAGGGACAGCCAACCAGAAGCGAGCATATAGTAGAATGTGGGCGTAACCGCGAAGTGTGGTAGACAGCGAGGTGATAGGCAGTGACGTTAGTCAGGGGCGGTCTTCCCCGTACAGTGAATAAGTGGTAGAGCGCTCTCGTTAGCTGCGCAGATCCACTTTCCGTATTCAAACCACACGAAAATCATAAACAACGTGGAAAGAATTTGGGGTTAGAACATGTTTAGTAAACAAAATCTTTCAGATGTTTGTATACTTCATCTAACCAATTTGTAATGCAATTTGATTAATTTCAAATTACATTTTTGGAGCTAATTTTAAACATATAATCTTGAAACAAAAACAAAATTTAATACGGGAAACTCTCATGCTCTGTATCAAAGCAAATGTAACAATTTGTTTTTCAGTATTTTTAAAATGTAATTGTTGAGTTTTCTGATTTTACGAGGAAACAGGTTATATATTAATGTTACAAAAGGTTTCGATAGCAAAGAAACACTTGTTTTTATGTTCGAAAAGTCCCTGATGGTGTACATCTATCTTTAATAAGAACGCCAAAAAACAGAATTTCATTAACATGTACTTCCGTATACCAAAGTCTCAATCAGGCAACTGCATTAACCCCTCGTGCAACACCACTAATTGTATTTATTGTAGTTTTGTGTTGTTGTAAATATCCTTCAGAGTTATTTTGTTGGGCTCCTTATGATCTCGTGGTTCCCTTTCATAGAATTATGTAAACCCCCATATGAAAGTGTTACAAGATGAATTTTTACTGAACAAACCGTGTTGCATTTTTCTTGCGGTCTTAAGTATTCAAACAACACACCACGCGCAATATCATGTTATATCACTTTTCTCATTTAATTTACCTGACATTAGTTTAAAAATTACCGAACAGTCATCCAGTTATTCACTATAGTCCATTCATGGTTACTTCGAACTTTTCTGAAACCCTGCTGCAGTACTGCTTTCAAGATATTACTCCGCTTCATGCAAACAAAACTTAACAAAGTCGAGAAAATTACAGCAAGTTACAAACAACGCACCGCATTTGTGCGAACTCTGTTTAACAACAATATGCATTAGAAGCGTCTGTTACTACGCGTTACCAAAACACGGCTGCTTTTATTCATTTTAAATAATAACGCATAATTAAAATTCATAGATAATTCTCAAGTAAAAGTTCATCTTAACCCGTAATAAATACGTTTATGTTAACATAAGTATAGAACGCTTGTGATACCTGTCATAAAGGAAATAATCAAGAACCTCATACCAAGGATTATATTTCAAATGTTTGATTAAAACTTGTGAAGATACTGCAACTGTTCTATTTCTATACTATAATTGAAGTACATACTAACTTTTTGTGTAATTTATTATGGTACAATAAATTACCTAATTAGTAAAATATATTTTCATTACAAATTTTTTTAAATATTTCTTAAACAGTAAACATAGAACACAAATTTTTGTCGTGGTAATTTTACAAAATCATATATGGATTATTGAAAAATATATTCGTAATAACTGCAATACAGAAGTACGTAAAAAATAAAATTAAAGGGTTCGTCATAGCGATTACGTACTCTGGAATGTATCATGACACTTTAAGTTGATGACGTTTGAGGAATAAGCGCCAAGGCGATACGCATGGGTACCCAATATGCAAGGTATCGAACTTGCATGTTCTCATGACGCATATTCTAGAATAAGATACGACGCTGGAAGTAATGTTTCATTTCAAGACGTAACAACTGAATAAAATTATTTAATTTAGAACAAGCAACAAGTATTTTAGGCGCAATCATTTTAAGTAATTATCTACCAGTCGTGTCAAGAATTAAAAATATTGTATTTAAAAAAGTGATTTTAAATATATAAAATTGCTGGTACTGGAAGAACTTGTAAACTAATACAATTCGTAACGAATTACGTATTCATATGTTATTTAATTGTTAAATATAAAAACAAAAGTTTGTATTTTTTATTATATAAGTACCTTTGTCAATTTAATTCGTTGCCACCTTCCAGATATTACGAATAGAAGTATATATTTTCGTTTCTTAATTGTTTAATTACTATGGCGTTTGAAACGCGTATGAGCCGAGACCGTAACTGAAATAATTAATATTTGACAGGTAATTATAACACTTTATGTATTCATAATAACATAACTGAGTAAGATAGTGTTATTTTTCTACGATTGCACACAGAAAAAGTCTAATATTGCTGCAAAAACAAATGTGTTATTGAGATATTTCTTTAATCGTTTATATTATAATAACATTAACAATGTTGTGACGAATTTACTTACCATCATCCAGTTACATTGTATTAATATTACTGAAATGCAAACATACGGCGGAAGTGATAATGTTAACAAAGTCTCTGAGTAATAATGCCACAACAAAAAGTTGTATTACGTTAAAGTTAACAGAAAGAAAGAAATATTTTGTGTTACTGTGGTATTAAAGAAATTTCCAACGAACACAAGGTTAGATTGACCTGGCGTTGTAAAAATGGCGGATGTTAATAAACAGTGCTACTGTCGTAACATGAAACAACTGTATTAAACATTGAATGCACAGTATGAGAACTAACTGTACCTTGCAAGCAGTTTACGTGGGCCAAATATTCATATATTTCTAGAGCATAAAGTATTTCCTTATATGCAGTTTGTCGTTCTATTGATGTTGCCGCCGCCAAATGTTGTATTACGCTAAAGATAGCAGGAACAACAAAATATTTAGTGTTACTGCAACATTAAAGAAATGTCGAACCAACACAAGGTTACACTAACTTATCGTTGGCGGATGGTAGTGAACAGCGATAACCTCGTAAAATATCACCACTGTATTTAGAGTTTAAAGCATAGTTTGATAACTAAATGTATCTTAGATCAACTCTCAAGACTTGTAAAGAAGTATACGTGTGCCAATTATGCATTTATTTATAAAGCATAAATTATTTGCACTTAATGGAAGAGAACTGCAGTTAGGAGTTATGTTTTATTTAATAATTACAATATGAAAAGTAACTCTCATGTCAAGATAGCGCAATTGGTAGGTGGTAGGGCTCCGTAAAGAGGAGATCGTTAAAAATTTATGGGGTGGGTTTGAATCCCGATACCATCTCTCTTTTATTTGTTTGTAATATTTATTTTCGTGACAAAATAATAGTACTTTATTTATTTTACATCGGAATCTTTTTTTTAAAGCAAAGGAAATGCAATTAAATATTTCTTACAAATGATAACATCAGTTCAAAACAAAATTTGCTTTGCCGTAACATAAACACCACCGTAAGGTTGCCAGTGCATTAAGGAGGTAATGTTTTCACGAAAGTACTTAATGTTACAGAAACATTAATAGTTTATTATATTACATTAGCAGCAATACTAATTACTGATGCCTCGCAGTTAACAAAGAATTACTGTTATAGTAACATTAATACTGATGACACATCACTATACTTTTTCTGTGCACGCATTAATTAGTTTGCCACATAAAAGCATAATATATTAAGCGTGTTCAATCCACAGTCTCAAAATTATTTTTAAATAGTTTTTGTATAACTGATGAATGTTTAGTTAAGCTGCTACTGTACTCACCAGAATATCGTTCGCAATGTTACCACGTCAGTATAAACGCATACAAGCTCACTAAAAAGCACGAACACTTTAGTTCTTTTTCATGCTTCTGTGCGAGAGTACACTACATATCACCGCATGTTTCTGCATGTAAAGTGTTTACAATAATTTTTTTGTTTTATCCCTCATAAAGTAGGACACATTGAGAATAAAAATATACGGTCAGATCTGTGCATGCCAATTTAAACAATGGAAACAGGAAATGTCTAATTCAGTGGATAAATACGAAAATATGTGAAATGCCTTTTCTGCTGGCAAGTACAACTAACACGTTTATTACTATGATAGGTTAACCATTTCTCTTAGTTCAGCCTTCAGCCCACCGCGAAGTAATTATAAATATAAAATTTATTTTGGTTTAAAATGAAACTGCTACTTAAAGAACGGCTTGGTTAATAAANGACAAGTACAACTAATGCGTTTATTACTATGATAGGTTAACCATTTCTCTTAGTTCAGCCTTCAGGCCCACTGCGAAGTAATTATAAATATAAAATTAATTTTGGTTTAAAATGAAACTGCCACTTAAAGAACGGCTTGGTTAATAAATATATAAATATGTGACAACATTTCAAACCAACAAATTTATGACAGAGTAGAATTTTTGAAATATTTCTGTACTGTACCCTTAATCACATACGTACACGCATGACAACGTATTCCTTGTATAAACGCAATTCGATAAAATTAGACATTAATAAATACCCTTTAATATTCTCTCGAACAAAAAACATACCACCAAAATTTTAATATGTTTATATATTTTAAATATTTTGTTAATGCGAAGAGGGTGCAGTTCATTTTAAAATCACGAAAGAGTATCACTGTATATAATATGACACAAAATATTACTGGACGTCAACTTGTTTATAAGTGTTCCTTGCTTAAAATTCTGTTTAATTCGAGGACAATTGAGGCACCTTACAACTTGTCACAGAAAACAAGTGTTTGTTGTACATAGTAAAAACATGCCGGATAACTTAAATTTACTAAATAATTTTCAGAATATTTAAGACAGACACTTGAAAAATTCTACTGCTGCAGAACCACATTCACAAAGCAAATATTTGACGCTTCAGTGTATCGTATATAATAGTCAGTAATGATGTGTTGGAATGTGTGCGAGTTGTTTTCACTGAATCTATATTTTTAAAGTTCTGTTTGTTCATAAAAGGGTTGTGATAAGAGTGTCTAATGCAAACTACGTAAATCAAAGTTTTTTGCATCCAATTAAGAAGAAACCCTTGGCTCTCTCTGATGGCTTTCTACAAGATCTTAGAACTTTGCCTGAGTATTTCCTACTCTACAAGATCTTAGAACTATACCGGAGTATTTCCTACTTTACAAGATCTTAGAACAATGCCTGAGTATTTCCTACTTTACAAGATCTTAGAACAATGCCTGAGTATTTCCTACTTTACAAGATCTTAGAACTATGCCTGAGTATTTCCTATTTTACAAGATCTTAGAACAATGCCTGAGTATTTCCTACTCTAAAAGATCTTAGAACTATGCCTGAGTATTTCCTTCTCTACAAGATCTTAGAACAATGCCTGAGTATTTCCTACTTTACAAGATCTTAGAACTATGCCTGAGTATTTCCTATTTTACAAGATCTTAGAACAATGCCTGAGTATTTCCTACTCTAAAAGATCTTAGAACTATGCCTGAGTATTTCCTTCTCTACAAGATCTTAGAACAATGCCTGAGTATTTCCTACTTTACAAGATCTTAGAACTATGCCTGAGTATTTCCTAATTTACAAGATCTTAGAACAATGCCTGAGTTTTCCTACTCTACAAGATAATAACTATGCCAGAGTATTTCCTACTCTACAAGATCTTATAACTATGCCTGAGTATTTCCTACTCTACAAAATCTTGGAACAATGCCTGAGTATATCCTACTCTACAAGATTAGAACTATGCCATAGTATTTCCTACTTTACAATATCTGAGAACTATGCCTGAGTATTTCCTACTCTACAAGTATCTTAGAACTATGCCTGAGTATTACCTACTCTACAAGATCTTAGAACTATGCCTGAGTATTTATTATTCTACAAGACCTTAGAACAATGCCTGAGTATTTCCTACTTTAAAAGATCTTAGAACTATGCCTGCGTATTTCCTATTCAGCCAATCGTTACATGATTTCCGATCTGAAATTTAAACGAGTTTCTAACAGTTTCTATTTTAATCTTCCCTAGTTTTCGTTTTGACTGACACTGCAGCAGGATTCCCATGTATATAAATGTCATCACTTCGTTGAATTGACATATAAGCGGGTTGGCATCGCTTAACCCGTGAAAGAAATTTTTGATTTTTTTGACAATACTGGATGTCGGGATAAGCTGTTGCTTTGTAAATACATTTTGGCGTATCTTTAAAAACAAATGCATAACGCCCGTTCTATGATGACAGGGTTGCGGATACGTATAACGGACGCAGACAAAGTAAAGCACAAGTGGAGCACATGACACGACGGATAACTACGGTAGACACCTAGAAAGCTGATCAGCTCCCAACTCGTCCAGTTCCATCTGCAAACAGAAGCCAAGTAATAGGTGGTTTGCATGAATACGTGCATATGGAATCAACGTAACTTATATCATCTTTGTTACAATCATCGAGCATCCGTGTTTGACATTATTATTTATAAAATATCAGACTGTGTTAAATTATTGGATATTATATTAATGTTTTATAAATCCTTAGTCGTAAATTTGCAATAGTTGACATTTTATTTCGTAGGTTGTGAAAATTTTCTTTTCCGTGTATTGAAGTATAGCGCAAATTGAGAACAGAAAAACTCGTAGCTCGTTCCATTTCCTTCCACATCCGGGCTCAGTGCAACAAGCTTTAGAGGGCAACCAGTTGCTTGGGCATCCACNCTCGTTCCATTTCCTTCCACATCCGGGCTCAGTGCAACAAGCTTTAGAGGGCAACCAGTTGCTTGGGCATCCACAAGCGGAGATGAAAACTGCCCAGCTTGAACGATGAAACCAATCCGCCATTCACGTGGGAAGTTCATTAGAATGTTTTTTTATATATGAATGACTCTCGTAAAACACAGCGAGACCCCAGTTTTCTTGTTTGTTTCGTGTGTTGGTTGTCCAATGTTTCTGTAAAGAAACGTAAAAAATTATTGGAAGTTTTATACGAGAGTTTACCTGTGGAAGACGCAGAAATTGCCTACATAAATGCAATGTGAGCAATGTTTGGCATATACCTCAAACACATACGTAATAAACAGTTATTTACCGTAAAAACGTAGTGCATAGCGAAGTATGGAACTTTTAACAACGTCACATACACGTACGTATGACTGGATGGNGCTTGGTTAATAAATATATAAATATGTGACAACATTTCAAACCAACAAATTTATGACAGAGTAGAATTTTTGAAATGATTCTGTACTGTACCCTTAATCACATACATACACGCATGACAACGTATTTCTTGTATAAACGCAATTCGATAAAATTAGACATTCGAGGTTGTTATCTTTAATAAATACCCTTTAATATTCTCTCGAACAAAAAACATACCACCAAAATTTTTATATGTTTATATATTTTAAATATTTTGTTAATGCGAAGAAGGTGCAGTTCATTTTAAAATCACGAAACAGTATCACTGTATATAATATGACACAAAATATTACTGGACGTCAACTTGTTTATAAGTGTTCCTTGCTTAAAATTNGAGTATCACTGTATATAATATGACACAAAATATTACTGGACGTCAACTTGTTTATAAGTGTTCCTTGCTTAAAATTCTATTTAACTCGAGGACAATTGAGGCACCTTACAACTTGTCACAGAAAACAAGTGTTTGTTGTACATAGTAAAAACATGCCGGATAACTTAAATTTACTAAATAATTTTCAGAATATTTAAGACAGACACTTGAAAAATTCTACTGCTGCAGAACCACATTCACAAAGCAAATATTTGACGCTTCAGTGTATCGTATATAATAGTCAGTAATGATGTGTTGGAATGTGTGCGAGTTGTTTTCACTGAATCTATATTTTTAAAGTTCTGTTTGTTCATAAAAGGGTTGTGATAANGTTGGAATGTGTGCGAGTTGTTTTCACTGAATCTATATTTTTAAAGTTCTGTTTGTTCATAAAAGGGTTGTGATAAGAGTGTCTAATGCAAACTACGTAAATCAAAGTTTTTTGCATCCAATTAAGAAGAAACCCTTGGCTCTCTCTGATGGCTTTCTACAAGATCTTAGAACTTTGCCTGAGTATTTCCTACTCTACAAGATCTTAGAACTATACCGGAGTATTTCCTACTTTACAAGATCTTAGAACAATGCCTGAGTATTTCCTACTTTACAAGATCTTAGAACAATGCCTGAGTATTTCCTATTTTACAAGATCTTAGAACTATGCCTGAGTATTTCCTATTTTACAAGATCTTAGAACAATGCCTGAGTATTTCCTACTTTACAAGATCTTAGAACAATGCCTGA
Organism: Clitarchus hookeri; assembly: GCA_002778355.1. Lineage (NCBI taxonomy): Eukaryota > Metazoa > Arthropoda > Insecta > Phasmatodea > Phasmatidae > Clitarchus > Clitarchus hookeri. The sequence continues at coordinate 88,405 of NQII01006682.1, read as the reverse complement.
GTATTTCCTACTTTACAAGATCTTAGAACTATGCCTGAGTATTTCCTATTTTACAAGATCTTAGAACTATGCCTGAGT
>NQII01006682.1:55753-87089 GCA_002778355.1 Clitarchus hookeri | reverse complement strand
GTTTACACAACGATAATATGACCTTAGCTGTGTTTACACAACGATAATATGACCGTAGCTGTGTTTATACAACGATAATAAGACCGTAGCTGCGTTTACACAACGATAATATGACCTTAGCTGTGTTTACACAACGATAATATGACCGTAGCTGTGTTTATACAACGATAATAAGACCATAGCTTTATTTATACAACGATAATAAGAGCGTAGCTGTGTTTATTCCCTGTTTTACAATTACATTGTGCTCACTCCGCTGCTCTATGTAAGGTTCTTCATGTTAAACTACACTTAGCTATAAAGCCTTGAATGCGACGAATTATTCCGCACCATGGTTAAATAATCACTTCTCGATATCAATGAATAATGAGGTTTGTCGTTATATTTTAGTACCGATTATGTAATAATTCTTTTCTTGGTTATTATTGCGTTACACAAATAATTTTCCAAAATTATTTTAATTTTTTGTAATGTCATTTTTTATACTTGCTTATTTGGGAGGTAATTATAATTGTTGGTTTCCTGAGAAAATTATTTAAGTGCGCATAATGTAAGGAAGCGAAATGAAAATTTTATAAAGCGCTTCAGAATTGGACGTCTAGATAACATTTATAATATCAGGAATAATTTAATTACACATTGATTGCAGACAATTTTATTATTCATTTTTGTTAGCTTTCGATGCAAAATGAAAAGTTTAAATTTCTATAAATTTCTGATATTAAATCGAGTTTAGGTAATTAAGTGCTTAGTAATTAGGGATGGTACCTTTAAAAAGAGCAGCTTGTGCTATTATACATTTTATTGTGATACTATCCTCATTATTACATTCCATAGTTATGTTTTAGCTTTTCTTTTAATCAAAATAAGCTTGTAAAATTACCTGGTATTTTTTCTGGGTGAAAATAAAATTCCCTGGGAATACCCTTACGAAACTGGTTACGTTGGCCAGGAAATATATTCTCTGAAAAAATAATAAGCGTCTTTTTGTTATTTATAAACTTTTGCTGGTCATATGTAGATTGTTTATCACGTGAACGTCATCGTTTCATGAAACAAAAACCTTGGATCGGAAAAGTTACTGCACTGCACTTTACACAACAGCAGGATTTATGTTTAAGTCAGCCAGTTTCTTGCTTACAAGAAGCAACAAACATAACTGATGGAACAACTTTCCTAAATAAATTTAGTTTCAATCGTAATTTTTTTTTATCTTGTGTGGCTCCAATAGTAGAGTGTATAATTCAATTTTACAAAATGCGTGTTCCTATATACACGGGTTTCAAAAATTATTAACACCACATTTTAATTATATGCCAAAAACATTTTAAAACTTACAAAATGTTTCAGTTTCCAAATAGTTTTAAAACAAATAGTTTTATAAAAAAATCTAAGTATTAAATTTTATGAAACCTTATTTAACCTCTCAAACAAGGAAATTATTTTGAAAGTTGAAAAAGGCAAAATGTTCATTACAATGATTTTTTCATATTTGAACAATGCTGGTCTTCCTCTTATTTAAAATAAGTCTTTAATAAATAATATAAAATACATACTATCAAATTTTACACATTTAGATTAATAGGAANTGCACATTGAGATTAATAGGAAGGAAATTACTTTGATTGGAAAAATATCACTAATTATCGAAGTGTATTCGAAGACCTAGAAAAGAACAAAATCACATGTAAGCGTATAAAATTCCGATAAAATTAAAGTTTTTTTTTTCTTCAATCAGCGCTTTTATATGGTGTTAAAGAGCTATAGTATATTAACTGACTTAAATTAAAAATAAATTTCATTAAGTGTATCAAGACCATTTCCTATAAAGATTTATACATTCACTTAAACACAGATAAATACCGACAAAGCATATGTTATTGTTAAAGTATAGAAATAAGAATGTAGAAAATCTTTAGTAGGGAAAAATAAGTTTTAAAAATATTTTATTTAATTTTTTATATATTATTTATTAAGGTATGCTTCGTGAAACTCTGAATCGCAATGCCTTTATGTAAGAAATTACTTTGAAAAAATGTCTGCAGAGACAATAGTAAAAAAATCTCAAATGCCAAAATAATGTCAACATTTGAAAAAGATTAACAAAATGACAATAAAAGCGAAATGATTATTTTCGTATTGTTATGTTTTATATTTGATGTGGATCAATAATTCAGATTTGTTTCATTATTACGTTATGCTACGCGTTGTAGGTGCAAGGTATGTAACAGTGTTGAAAGGCGCATTTATTANGATTTGTTTCATTATTACGTTATGCTACGCGTTGTAGGTGCAAGGTATGTAACAGTGTTGAAAGGCGCATTTATTACTACGTTTCTAAAGTCACTTAGGCTATTTATGTACCACTACCACTACGTGTTACGCCTGAACGCTTATCAGGGGAGGGCTTACCAACTTAATTGTGATCTAACTCCAACTATCTCCCCTTCCTTCCCTAGAATTCGAACCTAGAACCTTCCGCACCCCATACCGGCGGCGCACCACCAGACTGCGCCACGGGAGGTAGGCAACTTGTTGTGCTTTACTGGTCGAAACTAAAGGAACATCTGACGAGGCCAAAGCCATACTATAAGGAAAGTCCCAGTGAAAGTATATTTGAGTTCTTTAATGAATAACTGTGCGTCATAGTAAGCTACGTTATAAAGTAAATTGAGCAAAATTAGATGTATTAGTCGTGTGTTATACTTTTTAGATACTAGAGTATTAAATTCCTCATTTAAGTGGTTATGACGATTTACTTTTTATTTGTTTCTGTATATGACATTGGCATACTGTAGGAGTTCTGCATTCCCAATATAGTATATTTTCTTCTTTCGTTGGTGGTTCTATTGGTCTATTGGCTCAGTTTGTGAATCTATCTCTTAGATTTTCTCTACTTCCTGCTTCATTAGTAGTATCAACTTCATATGAGAATCTGGAACACAGAATACAACCGAAATGTTATAACCTGCATAATTACATACAACATAACCACACACACCAAATGATTCATGCAACTGATATTTAATTATATGGGATTCATCACTGAAGTTTAATTCTCTGAAGTTTATTTATTTATCTGTTTTTTATGTCTCTTTTTTAAATACTGCCTTGTAAACTCCATTATCAATGGCATCGTCTGTTAAAAGTAAATATTTCTTTATTAATTTTATTTTTTTTTGTTTTTTGGTTTAGATGTATATGTTATCATCTTCTTCTATAATGACTTAACGTCTGGCGTATTTGTATGTGGAAGATTCATAAAATGTTGATATTTTATAGATCTACTTATTTGCACACCTTTCTTGGATAATTCTACCTTTACTGCCTCGTTCGTAGAACAATGGCCTATATGCTTATCTAAATTATTTTAAGAATTGACTTGCTGAAGAAACATATCACAAAGGTATGTTTGAGTGTTTTAATATTATTCTGTGTTGAATTAAGCTTAGTTAAATTCTTAATCTAGCAATAATGTTGTTTTTACCTTCTTTAAAATATAGTAATTTAAAGTGCTTATCTATTCGAATTTGTGATATTTACTGGAAATACACTGTATCCTTCATCAAAAAATATACTTGATATTATACATCTACATAAGATTCTTTTTTTAAGATATTGTCAATTTTATGTGATACAAACTTATCTAATATTTCATTGAAATAATACTAATTTGTTGCAATTTTACTAGAAAAATAGTTTTTATTTTTACAAAATTAAGTTTCTTTTGCGCTTAGATAACATATAATGGTGTTTGTTTAGTTTTATCCTTTTTATTATGTTTTAAATGTTTTTTTAATATTTGGTAATGCTATTAAAATTACGACATATTGATTATTTCTTCAAAGTGATAAAAAAATACGCTAACTGAATTACAATCGGTCTTTTTAATCTGTTGCTAATTCTTACACTCGTATTCATTAAAACAACTAACTAAACGACTTCAATATTGAAGTTTATCGAACAATTGTAATTCAACGTTAAGACATGGAACTTGAATCCCTCCGTTCTTTACAACACATGCCAGTCAGCCTGCCCTTAACAATTTACGCATATAGCGGCATTGGCCATTTTCAAAGGTTGATTTCAAAAGTTTTCAGTAACTGTAAGAAATCTGCGTGTACGTTTCTTTCGGAAATTCATCTGTACGAAAGTCGCACCTGTGTAGGCGAAATGCATATAATTGCGGTGTTATTTTCCAGTAAGTTGCAGTCATTGAATATATGAATATTAGTAACTTTGAAACAGTACAATATCACTACTGGCAAAATTATTCCGAATGAAAATGCAAAATCTGTTGTAAATGCCATCGAACAGTCATGAATGTGAAAGGAAAGTACTTGAATATCACGAATGTAGTTTTGCCATCTTTCTCGGCACAATAGCCAACTGGATTTGAATGTAAGTAATACTACTCCGCTTACTTCAAAGTAAAACGGCATTCCTCGGCAGTTCAGTTACGTAAAGTTACGCCAGACATTTGTAACGTAAAATGCCTTACTACAACTGCCACTTGTATACTATCTTCAGTAAAGTACAGGAAGTGTGTTCCAGCATCACTTTACTGAACCACCCACGGTAGCTGAGTGTTTTGACTCCTCGCCTCCCACCAAGGAGAACCGGTTTTAATCCCCGACCACGGCTCACTCCGGGTTTTCTCAGGTGGATATCACGCCGCTCGATGCCACTGGTCGACGGGTTTTCTCGGGGATCTCCCGTTTCCCCCACTCCTTTATTCCAGCGTTGCTCCATACTCACCATCCAAATCTCTTCACTCACTCAATAACTCTTTACACACACATACAATTTGCATCTATAATTTTTTTGTGTTTCTGCCCGACATCGGAAAACAAGGCATATTTTCTTATTTTCTCGACCAAGTAGCGCTTCCCGAAATACATTACCTATGAAACAGTTTTAGGCTGATGATGATTACTGACGTTATAATTTTTAACAAATCGCATCGAGAAACGGAAATGTATCACATTTATTAAGGCACAAAGTGCTCAAGAACGCAGAGGGGTCCACCAACGTCAGCCTCTCATGCAAACACTGGCCAGCAAAATGTCGGAACGCCGTGTGCTAGTTGCTTGGTGACTTACACGCCAGCCAACAGCCACGCCGATAGCAGCAAGTAGCAGCAAGCAGTATCAAGCAGTATCAAGCAGTAGCAAGCAGTATCAAGCAGTAGCAAGCAGTAGCAAGCAGTATCAAGCAGCAGCAAGCAGCAGCAAGCAGTAGCAAGCAGCAGCAAGCAGTATCAAGCAGCAGCAAGCAGTAGCAAGCAGCAGCAAGCAGCAGCAAGCAGCAGCAAGCAGTAGCAAGCAGCAGCAAGCAGTATCAAGCAGCAGCAAGCAGTAGCAAGCAGCAGCAAGCAGCAGCAAGCAGTAGCAAGCAGTAGCAAGCAGCAGCAAGCAGTATCAAGCAGCAGCAAGCAGTATCAAGCAGTAGCAAGTAGCAGCAAGCAGTAGCAAGCAGTATCAAGCAGTAGCAAGCAGTATCAAGCAGTAGCAAGTAGCAGCAAGCAGTAGCAAGCAGCAGCAAGTAGTAGCAAGCAGCAGCAAGTAGTAGCAAGCAGCAGCAAGTAGCAGCAAGCAGTATCAAGCAGTAGCAAGCAGTATCAAGCAGTATCAAGTAGCAGCAACTAGTATCAAGCAGTAGCAAGTAGCAGCAAGCAGTAGCAAGCAGTAGCAAGCAGTATCAAGCAGTATCAAGTAGCAGCAAGCAGTATCAAGCAGTAGCAAGTAGCAGCAAGCAGTAGCAAGCAGTATCAAGCAGTAGCAAGCAGTATCAAGCAGTAGCAAGTAGCAGCAAGCAGTAGCAAGCAGCAGCAAGCAGTATCAAGCAGTAGCAAGCAGTATCAAGCAGTAGCAAGTAGCAGCAAGCAGTAGCAAGCAGCAGCAAGCAGTAGCAAGCAGTATCAAGCAGTATCAAGCAGCAGCAAGCAGTATCAAGTAGCCGCAAGCAATAGCAAGCAGTATCAAGCAGTAGCAAGTAGCAGCAAGCAGTAGCAAGCAGCAGCAAGTAGTAGCAAGCAGTATCAAGCAGTATCAAGCAGCAGAAAGCAGCAGCAAGCAGTATCAAGTAGCAGCAAGCAGTAGCAAGCAGTATCAAGCAGTAGCAAGCAGTAGCAAGTAGCAGCAAGCAGTAGCAAGCAGTAGCAAGTAGCAGCAAGCAGCAGCAAGCAGTATCAAGCAGCAGCAAGCAGCAGTCATCAGTAGCAAGCAGTATTAAGCTGCAGCCAGCATACACAAAACACATTCCCAATGCCACTCACTGCTAATGAGAGAATACATAGGCAGTGTAGTTTCTGTATACTTGTGTATACACTCTGATCAATACAGAGGACTTATGCCACCGTTGTCTCTCAAACACGACTCAAAACGAGGCTGCGTTATTCATAACCGAATGACTTCTTATGAGTACAAAGGCATGCGAAACTCGTGTTATAAACTAAACTCCAAGATACCTTATGTTTGTTTGATTTCTGCGATTTGCCGACAACCTGCGCATCACGCCTCAACGTTAGTTTGAAGCACTGTGAAGACTCTGATGCTGATGAACCTATCTCCAACATGTAAACGTGGCTGTACGTTTAACAGAAACCAATGAAATAGGATATTCTGCTCAAGTTGGGATAGGCCTAGTGAAGTCTAGCGTTACACCGTGGCGTACAGATAACCTGCAAGATTCGATATACAAACCGTGTCTCTACAAAGGAAAATAATATTTTTAATTTTGAATTTTGTCTTCTTCGAAGATACGCGTTACCTCTCGCTGTCTCATTCCGTCGAGTCTTTGCTACCATCATTTTGTGTGCGCTATTTTGAACGTCCGCCTTCCTCAGCACATGAGCTGTGCTCGTTTCTATAAGCATCTTGCTGCCGCAACACAACCAATCAATTTAACCACGAAAATCGAACACATTTCCGACTNGCTCGTTTCTATAAGCATCTTGCTGCCGCAACACAACCAATCAATTTAACCACGAAAATCGAACACATTTCCGACTATAACAGATTTGTACTTTGGAAGACATTATGATTATAGGACGTATACTTTGGAGTCCTGCATCATTACTAAAACCGCCTTTCTAATAAGTTTGTTTTTAAAAATTCGAACCGGATGTATCCGAAACTAGGACAGAGATATAAAATAATTTTAGTACTGACTTCCCACCTGTAAAATTATAGACTCTTGCTGATCTCCCTACTTACCTGCAGGCAGTGCTATTAATACGTTGCCCTCCAGCTCGTTNGTAAAATTATAGACTCTTGCTGATCTCCCTACTTACCTGCAGGCAGTGCTATTAATACGTTGCCCTCCAGCTCGTTCCTTACCTTTAAAGCCCATACACATTAGATGCACCGGCCGGTGTCAAACATAAATCTTCGCCCCTCTCTGCCTATAAACAAGCAAAGGAATTGAAAGATAAGCTCCTCTAGACAGAGCACTTAACGTAATCAACGGGTATCACCCACACAGGCTAGTGAATGGAGGGCACGTGCAAGATAAAGTGCATACGCGGCTTTTGGACGACACGTAGACACGTAATTACAATGTATGTAGGCGCGCANGTAAAATTATAGACTCTTGCTGATCTCCCTACTTACCTGCAGGCAGTGCTATTAATACGTTGCCCTCCAGCTCGTTTCTTACCTTTAAAGCCCATACACATTAGATGCACCGGCCGGTGTCAAACATAAATCTTCGCCCCTCTCTGCCTATAAACAAGCAAAGGAATTGAAAGATAAGCTCCTCTAGACAGAGCACTTAACGTAATCAACGGGTATCACTCACACAGGCTAGTGAATGGAGGTCACGTGCAAGATAAAGTGCATACGCGGCTTTTGGACGACACGTAGACACGTAATTACAATGTATGTAGGCGCTCANTCACGTGCAAGATAAAGTGCATACGCGGCTTTTGGACGACACGTAGACACGTAATTACAATGTATGTAGGCGCTCAGAGGAAAAAAGAGAATAATTACGTAACCCCGAGTGCCTGTCGTTGAAACGTATTGCGTAAGAACTTCAGAAGATGCCACGACTGTGTGATCAAACAATATTTTTTTATGAAAACCATATTATGCTCTATAACTTTAGATTCGCGTTCATTTATGTGAGCCCAAACTATGAAAAATTTACATTAACATATATTTATATTGATTTATATTCACGTAAAGTTCTTTTATTCAAATTCATGCCTATTTCTGTTCACACATACGTCCATAATTGTGTCCACTTTTAAGTATTTTTTGATGGGAAGAAATTTTTCGTCCGATTTTTAGGCACTGTATTAAAGGTACCTAGTTCATTATAACAGGCAATGACTTCGCATGAATTAATAATTAATCTGTCATATTTATACTCATATCTCGTTCGAAACTCTGTTTTCATCTCATAATGACTTATAAGCTACTGTAGCTTCTCACATAATGAAATATACACAAACATATAACGCAAAACTTGTAAATTAAAACCACTTTTAAATTCTAGCACAATGTGAGGCCCATTTGCATTTAATGAAGTTTTTTTTGTAAGTGTTTGTACATGTGTTTTGAGGCCACATTTTCGTTCAAAGAAGTGTAAATCTCAAGGATAACTCAATATTTATGTTAACCGCTTCGGAAAGCCAGGTAACCTCTGCATTTTATTTCATTAAGTAGGCCTTGAAGTTTCTCTGAATAACGGTACATAGCAAGAATACTCTTTCTAACGTATATTTATTTCATCACCTGTCTAAAACCATTACAAATTTTATTTATACATTATTGCCGCTATATTAAAGGAAAACCTGTTTTACTTAAACTACTGCCCTTGTATTTTATCAGTAGCTAGAAATTACTATCATCGCCTATTTATGCGATATTTTGCAGGGAATGGAAACATGATATTTGCAGTACTTGCTGATTTTATTGCTGATATATATTAAAGTTTTTCGCCAACACTTTTGTGTAAATTGTTTTGATAACGGCCTACGTAAAATATTTGTTTGTAGAATTCCTCTTGCAGTATATAACGCAACGATCTGCACTTAACTTAACATAAAATAAAAACTTATCTTCAAATTATAGTGAAATAAGTTAAAAGAGTGTAAGTTAACGTTTGTACTGCTCACTGAAAAAAATTGGTTAAATTAGTATAATGGTTCCTTAACTTGACAAATCACATAAAAATACAAATACATTCGCTATACTTAGAAATGTATATGTCATGATTAAAGTTCATTGCCATATATTACGTACGTATGATTTCTTAGCTTTAGAAGTTCTTTTTAAGCTGATAAAGGTTTCAAAAGTTTTTAGGAGGTGTGCAATACTCACATTGCCTATAACTTCCCAAAGGTAAGTAAACTAAAAATTCGTATTATTGGCACGCGTTGGCGTTTTCGCCACTGAAGGCTTGAAGTGGGGATTATTACAGACAGAACACCAGTTTGGTGCGAATTTTTAGACATGCAGGAAAAGTCGTTATGTAACTTCTACATTGGAGGTGTAACACATGCTTTCGCCTTGCGGTGTTTTGTTTNGACATGCAGGAAAAGTCGTTATGTAACTTCTACATTGGAGGTGTAACACATGCTTTCGCCTTGCGGTGTTTTGTTTAATGGCTTAAAATTTGCTCTTACTTGAATTTAAATATAATACGTCGATTCTGATTTTTGTATTTAATTGTTCAAGCAGGAATTTCAACACAATCTAAGAAAAATCGTAAACATAAATAATGAAAATGACCTAAAAAAAGAGATCCGTCATGCTTCGCTAATGCCATATTAGTCGTGACACGTTATCAGACTGGCTGATTGTCCCTAACATAACTGTGGTTTCCGCTGGATTCCAGTGATTTTTCTAAAAGAGAGGCACGGGTTCCCGTTCAGTTGACTGATTCCATAGCCGGTTGCTGTTTGGCGACCGGAAGTCAGTGACTATTAGTTCACANGACATTCAGGAAAAGTCGTTATGTAACTTCTACATTGGAGGTGTAACACATGCTTTCGCCTTGCGGTGTTTTGTTTGATGGCTTCAAATTTGCTCTTACTTGAATTTAAATATAATACGTCGATTCTGATTTTTGTATTTAATTGTTCAAGCAGGAATTTCAACACAATCTAAGCAAAATCGTAAACATAAATAATGAAAATGACCTAAAAAAAGAGAAGGCAGTACGAAGCGATTACGGTATAATCAGCTGACACGTTATCAGACTGGCTGATTGTCCCTAACATAACTGTGATTTCCGCTGGATTCCAGTGATTTTTCTAAAAGAGAGGCAGGGGTTCCCGTTCAGTTGACTGATTCCATAGCCGGTTGCTGTTTGGCGACCGGAAGTCAGTGACTATTAGTTCACAGACCGCTGTATGGAGGTGTTGAAAGAGCAGTTAGGAAGGTAACCACAGATGCTACTCGATTATGAATGTGGTTGTCGTGCCGCAGCCTCCATCACTACAGATGCACGCTCTCTCGACACAGCATCACGACGCTATGGTCACCAGATGCCCGGCAAAACAACATCGCCTCCCTTTCAACCATATTTTCTGTGTCCAGCCGGATTTTTGGAGGTGATTAAAAATATCCGTTTCTTCGTAATGACAGGCATTTTCTACTTTTTATTTTGATATTACTACATTTTGTACAAAAGCATGTATATAGCTTTGTCAACATTTACTTGGCCAATCACATCTAAACGTATATATGCTCTTTAAGAAAACGTTCAAATAATATTGTTTTGTTTTTATTTTCAAATTAATTATTAAAAAAAAAAATTTTCACTGCATTGTGTTAGTATTAAAATGTATTTTATTATAAAAAAATATGTAATAATTAAGTTTATTTTCCTGATACTCTGATTTCACACGTTATGTTAACTCGTAATATAAATAATATTTTATGTTTTTAATTTAAGTTGGGGAAAAGGCACTTTCGTTAAAAACCTCTAAAAAAATAACTGACAATAACTACACAAGCTTATACAGGATTATGCAGCTAAGATATTCACCCCAAGTAATTTCCGAACCAGTGAAGTTATCAAAATTTTGATTTCGAATTCGCAAATGTCACTATGGTGTTCACAAGACCCAGTCTACGTTTGTTCCGAAATGTTATTACATAATGAGATATCGATATTAGATATTGATTTTTAAAATTTGTATATAACCTTTTCTCCCTGACATGTTATTAAACGGCGAGTTCAATGACGTGATTATATTGCAAACCTGACGAGNAGTATATAACCTTTTCTCCCTGACATGTTATTAAACGGCGAGTTCAATGACGTGATTATATTGCAAACCTGACGAGCACTTTTTAAATTATGAGGGGGAGTTCATAGATGTGTGCATGTGGCTGTGGCGGGGTAGGTTGCGTCATCCGCTGGGATATCCAGCAGAGCGCTCCTGCACAGGTGTCACACGCACCAGTGGTACAGTAACACAGGTATCGAACCCATGCAAAAAGTTTTTTCCTTGGTTTTGTTGTTGATGTTACAGACAAATGAAACGAGAGTTTGATTTGAAGTTCATAGCTTGATTACAGTTTACTCGTGTCTGTTACACAGTTCACACCAAGGAAACACCTCCCAGCGAATTACGCACCCTACACCGGCATAGCTACAATCAAATGCATATACAGATGAACACCCCCACTATATTTTAAAAAGTGCTCCTCGGATTTTAAAATAATCACATCACTCTGTTGAGCTGAGAGATTTGGGCGGATTTTAACGTGGTCTTGAGAGGCAATGAAGGTGAAATACGGTGAGAATGGAGCAGTGCTGGAACGCAATGGTGGAGGAAACAGGAGATTCCCGAGGAAACCCGCTGACCAACGGCATCGTCCGGCATGATTCCCACTTGAGAAAATCCGCGAGTAGCCAGGCCGTGGATTGAACCCGGTTCACCTTGGTGGGAGGCAAGCAGCCTAACCGCTCAGCCACCGCGGCCTCCACGCCACTGAACTCGTCGCTTAATAAAATGTCAAGCTACTGGGAGGAATGGGCGTATTCCCAATTTACGAAACCAATGTTTATATTGTTATAACAGTAGTTAATTCTCATCATCTCAGAACAGACATAGCCGGTGTCTTATGAGCCCTGTAGTGACATTTACGAATACGAAATCAAAATTTCACTACCTTCAGCTGTCCGGACGATAATTGTGGTGGACACCTTTGATGAATTAGCCTGTCTAGCGTGCATTGGTCTGCAGGCTTGAGGTTGACTTCGCAGCGAATCAATCAAACTAGTTCTTAAGAAATGAAAGTATATTGTGTATAGTTTAGTTCATGGATTCTGAATCTAGTGTTTCTGGTTTTTATACAGTTGAGTATAAATCGCCATATTGTTAACACATTCACGTTCTTGATAATTCAATGGTTTATTGTACTTGAATGGCTCGTGAATCAAGTTGTCAGGCCCAACGGAATATAAAATTTACATATTGCAAGAGACTATACCAACTATGAAGAAATGTAGATCGTAAGGAAGGTTTTTAAAAATGTTCAGTTTACAGTGAAATCAAATACTTACGCTTCCCCCGCCTCTCTGTCAACCTAAAGAACGCCACCTACATGCATCCGGCCAAGGAGGAGACCTTGTCTTTGCCTGAAGAAAAACACGAAGCCTGACCCTTATGTCGTGAAATTAATAACGCTGAAAACTTAATCTTTCACAATGACAATCCAGCCGCCGTATCAAAGAATGTCAATGCTTAGCTTCAACAGTTTATTCATTTGAAACTACTGCCGCAACTGATATTCATTTTAGCAAGCATTGGTTTTTGGGTGTCACAATATGGCGATGGTGTAAAATGTATCTTCAGCTGCGTCCTAGCATGCCATCTCCTGCTTATTCATGGCGCCATGTGTCTGGTTGTGTATGGCAGTGAAGATGTGTGCTGAAAGCCGTAGCCTTCTGTAATTTCCGCTCTTCTGTGCGCTCGCTCGGGCTGGAGGAACACAACCTCCACTCCTGTGTCACTACCATCCTCTACTGTCTTACATCGTCCAACGCCGACTTAACAACAAGTACACTGCAGTTCCACTTTCTGCGACACTGAGCCGCGACAGGTGCTAGGTCATGCCTGTTACCTCATTAAGGAGTGTTTGGCTGTTTAATCATTTCACTTAATCAGTAACATGTAGAAGATACTTAGTTTACTACAGTTTTTCTACGTGTTTTATCTTGTAATACCTTTAATTTTGCAGTGCGTTCAAACATTTAGTTCTCATTGTGTGCAAACGCTTGACTTGTGAGCTGTAGCTGCGCTGCAGTATTTTCTCCTGAGGTTCCCAACGACATCACAGTCTTAATCTTCAGGGTAAAGTAGCAGAAGTAACTTTTGAATACGTGACAGCCTGCTTTTGCTTCTTCACCCTGAAGATGAAGAACGACATTAAAGTCTTCATTTTCAGGGTATAGTACCAGCAGTAACTTCTGAATAGGTGACAGTCTTCTTTTGATTCTTCACCATGAAGGTGAAGAACGACATAACAGTCTTCATCTTCAGGGTAAATTAGCAGCAGTAACTTCTGAATACGTGACAGTCTGCTTTTGCTTCGTCACTCTGAAAATAAAGAACGACATCACAGTCTTCATCTTCAGGGTAAAGTAGCAGAACTAACTTTTGAATACGTGACAGCCTGCTTTTTCTTCATCACCCTGAAGGTGAAGAACGACATCAAAGTCTTCATCTTCAGGGTAAAGTAGCAGCAGTAACTTCTGAATACGTGACAGTCTGCTTTTGCTTCTTCACCCTGAAGATGAACAACGACATTACAGTCTTCATCTTCAGGGTATAGTACCAGCAGTAACTTCTGAATACGTGACAGTCTTCTATTGATTCTTCACCATGAAGGTGAAGAACGACATCACAGTCTTCATCTTCAGGGTAAATTAGCAGCAGTAACTTCTGAATACGTGACAGTCTGCTTTTGCTTCTTCACCCTGAAGGTGAAGAACGACATAACTGTCTTCATCTTCAGAAATTAGCAGCAGTGACTTCTGAATACGTGACAGTCTTCTTTTGATTCTTCACCATGAAGGTGAAGAACGACATAACAGTCTTCATCTTCAGGGTAAATTAGCAGCAGTGACTTCTGAATACGTGACAGTCTTCTTTTGATTCTTCACCATGAAGGTGAAGAACGACATTACAGTCTTCATCTTCAGGGTAAATTAGCAGCAGTGACTTCTGAATACGTGACAGTCTTCTTTTGATTCTTCACCATGAAGGTGAAGAACGACATAACAGTCTTCATCTTCAGGGTAAATTAGCAGCAGTGACTTCTGAATACGTGACAGTCTTCTTTTGATTCTTCACCATGAAGGTGAAGAACGACATTACAGTCTTCATCTTCAGGGTAAATTAGCAGCAGTGACTTCTGAATACGTGACAGTCTTCTTTTGATTCTTCACCATGAAGGTGAAGAACGACATAACAGTCTTCATCTTCAGGGTAAATTAGCAGCAGTGACTTCTGAATACGTGACAGTCTTCTTTTGATTCTTCACCATGAAGGTGAAGAACGACATAACAGTCTTCATCTTCAGGGTAAATTAGCAGCAGTGACTTCTGAATACGTGACAGTCTTCTTTTGATTCTTCACCATGAAGGTGAAGAACGACATAACAGTCTTCATCTTCAGGGTAAATTAGCAGCAGTGACTTCTGAATACGTGACAGTCTTCTTTTGATTCTTCACCCTGAAGGTGAAGAACGACATAACAGTCTTCATCTTCAGGGTAAAGTAGCAGCAGTGACTTCTGAATACGTGACAGTCTTCTTTTGATTCTTCACCATGAAGGTGAAGAACGACATAACAGTCTTCATCTTCAGGGTAAATTAGCAGCAGTGACTTCTGAATACGTGACAGTCTTCTTTTGATTCTTCACCATGAAGGTGAAGAACGACATAACAGTCTTCATCTTCAGGGTAAATTAGCAGCAGTGACTTCTGAATACGTGACAGTCTTCTTTTGATTCTTCACCATGAAGGTGAAGAACGACATAACAGTCTTCATCTTCAGGGTAAATTAGCAGCAGTGACTTCTGAATACGTGACAGTCTTCTTTTGATTCTTCACCATGAAGGTGAAGAACGACATAACAGTCTTCATCTTCAGGGTAAATTAGCAGCAGTGACTTCTGAATACGTGACAGTCTTCTTTTGATTCTTCACCATGAAGGTGAAGAACGACATAACAGTCTTCATCTTCAGGGTAAATTAGCAGCAGTAACTTCTGAATACGTGACAGTCTGCTTTTGTTTCTTCACCATGAAGGTGAAGAACAACATAATAGTCATAATCTTCAGGGTAAATTAGCAGCAGTGACTTCTGAATACGTGACAGTCTTCTTTTGATTCTTCACCATGAAGGTGAAGAACGACATAACAGTCTTCATCTTCAGGGTAAATTAGCAGCAGTGACTTCTGAATACGTGACAGTCTTCTTTTGATTCTTCACCATGAAGGTGAAGAACGACATAACAGTCTTCATCTTCAGGGTAAATTAGCAGCAGTGACTTCTGAATACGTGACAGTCTTCTTTTGATTCTTCACCATGAAGGTGAAGAACGACATAACAGTCTTCATCTTCAGGGTAAATTAGCAGCAGTGACTTCTGAATACGTGACAGTCTTCTTTTGATTCTTCACCATGAAGGTGAAGAACGACATAACAGTCTTCATCTTCAGGGTAAATTAGCAGCAGTGACTTCTGAATACGGGACAGTGTGCTTTTGCTTCTTCACTCTGAATGTGAAGAACGACATAACAGTCTTCATCTTCAGGGTAAATTAGCAGCAGTAACTTCTGAATACGTGACAGTCTGCTTTTGCTTCTTCACCATGAAGGTGAAGAACAACATAACAGTCTTCATCTTCAGGGTAAATTAGCAGCAGTGACTTCTGAATACGTGACAGTCTTCTTTTGATTCTTCACCATGAATGTGAAGAACGACATAACAGTCTTCATCTTCAGGGTAAAGTAGCAGCAGTAACTTCTGAATACGCGACAGTCTGCTTTTGCTTCTTCACCCTGAAGGTGAAGAACGACAGTACAGCCTTCATATTCTGGGTAAAGTAGCAGCAGTAACTTCTGAATACGTGACAGTTTGCTTTTGCTTCATCACTCTGAAGATGAAGAACGACATAACAGTCTTCATCTTCAGGGTAAAGTAGCAGCAGTGACTTCTGAATACATGACAGTCTGCTTTTGCTTCTTCACTCTGAAGGTGAAGAACGACATAACAGTCTTCATATTCAGGGTAAATTAGCAGCAGTGACTTCTGAATACGTGACAGTCTGCTTTTGCTTCTTCACTCTGAATGTGAAGAACGACATTACAGTCTTCATATTCAGGGTAAATTAGCAGCAGTAACTTCTGAATACGTGACAGTCTGCTTTTGCTTCTTCACTCTGAATGTGAAGAACGACATTACAGTCTTCATATTCAGGGTAAATTAGCAGCAGTAACTTCTGAATACGTGACAGTCTGCTTTTGCTTCTTCACTCTGAATGTGAAGAACGACATTACAGTCTTCATATTCAGGGTAAATTAGCAGCAGTAACTTCTGAATACGTGACAGTCTGCTTTTGCTTCTTCACTCTGAATGTGAAGAACGACATTACAGTCTTCATCTTCAGGGTAAATTAGCAGCAGTAACTTCTGAATACGGGACAGTCTGCTTTTGCTTCTTCACCCTGAAGATGAAGGCAGCGATGCCATCCGAAACGTTGCAACATAATACGACACAGACGCTGCTACTGCTGACAAATAAGAATCTGAAGATATGGACAGCGAAATCCTGCGAACGTTATTGGTATCATGTGTCTTGTGCTTTTGTTTTTGTTTCCTGATGTAATGGGTAATGGTGATAGGATTAATATTTTGTCTTGTGTTTTTGGCGTTTTTTCCTTCTTGTTATTTGTCGCCTTCTAACCTCTCTTGTAGGGGCTGAGAGCATAGAAGTTCCTCTCATCCACTCACTCACCACCACTGGCTCTCCGTCTGCCCACAGAACTGTCAAACCCACGTGTTCACATAGTCACATGGACTTCAGTTTACTTTCTTTTTTCTAAAAGCTCATGTATGTCCTTTTTTTAAAATTAGCGGTAATATAACATATCTTAGATGCATTAAAACTTTATCAAGGGAATGCGCTAACATTTAAAAACACCTGTTTATCTCAATAAAGAGATTAACTTAGTTTAAACTACGCGTTTGTGTCAGAGTAAAAAAAAAAATTAACACGTAGGTAATACTATAATGATCAGCTGGCATTCGAACTCTCCTACTTGTCGCATCTTTAGTGCAGGGATTAAATTGGCAAATACGGATTAACTTAAAAATATTTTCAGTAAAATGGAACCTATTACTGTTACCTTGTAATACCTGTTACCAATCCCCTTCACCAATTGCCTAATAAGATGCCATAGGTCACGTACTGCGTTGCTCCTTTGCTATCTATTTTTGTTCTCTCAGCAAAAAAATCTCAGAGTGATGGTATTAATACTTATAATTAAATATATTATGAATTATTTAAATTACCGTATAGTAGTATTTTTTCTTGGTAAACAATTTCTTCCAGTAATTTTAATATTTTCTAGGAAAATTTTGTTCCCTACGGAAAACATTTTACATTTTACGGTAGGTTTTTGGGGCATAGTTGACTTTAAAAAACACAAAAATAATTTTCCAATTATATATTCCACTAATCATTTTGTAAATACTTTTAAACAATCTATATGTTCTCTAGTTAAGGCGAAATCCTCAGTAACACAGAATTTTTTTATATCTGCTGCAATATAAAAAGATTGTAATATTTGTTTCATCCCTTGCATGCTAGCTTTGTTATGCAGTTACTCCATTAAAGTTACCAGTGATATAACACAGGGCAGATCCGTACAAATAACCGTTTACTAAGATCATATTTTTACCATGTGTTGGCGAGGCCTACAGATCTTAGAAAGTGATGCATACACTCATCTCTTACGTAAATAGCACCAGATTCAGGCAAGTGACATCTATGACTAGCATTTTGACTTGTAGTAAATACGAGGGTATATAAGCGTATATATTGTTATTCTATTGCATAGTATACTTGGCCCTTCATGGTATAAGTAATAGTATACGGTGTTCACGGTAAAGCGAGCCCTTTTGAGGCCCTAGGTACTTTTCCCTGTCAGCCATATGTAATCCTCTAACCACCATTTTTAAATATAGATTGCCCTGTTAGTAATAAACACAGTTTGTGTATTCTACCGCACTCGGTAGTTAATATCTAAAGCAACAATAAAATATATTAATTGACTATTATTCCAAATGGGAGGGCTTTCTAAAAGTGATCACTTTACCGTGAATGACCTGAAAGAGGTATTCTCAGAAGCCAGGAACAGGTATTGCCGGCCACAGAACAGCTAATAAACGTACCACCTATATGCAAGAAGGTGTGGTGTAGGGAACGGAAAGTCTGTTCTGCACCTTGTCACTCTCACTCTTGCTACTTGCTGAGATGTGCGCACAAACTAAAGTCCTATCTCGCTGGCTGCGCACAACCAGTCTTCGTACCACCTATATGCAAGAAGGTGTGGTGTAGGGAACGGAAAGTCTGTTCTGCACCTTGTCACTCTCACTCTTGCTACTTGCTGATATGTGCGCACAAACTAAAGCCCTATCTCGCTGGCTGCGCACAACCAGTCTTCGTACCACCTATATGCAAGAAGGTGTGGTGTAGGGAACGGAAAGTCTGTTCTGCACCTTGTCACTCTCACTCCTGCTACTTGCTGAGATGCGCGCACAAACTAAAGTCCTATCTCGCTGGCTGCGCACAACCAGTCTTCGTGTTCCAACATTAAACTGCCAATACGACATGCATAAACGGCGGGGATTGGATTTGAGATAATAACACAGGTTAGTAATCAAGTGCTTTGGGATTTTTGTATACTTCCCCTAACCACATTTTAATGTCGTTTGGTTAAATTAAAATTGGTGAAATTACTTGATTGTTATAATAGTTATTGGCTTTTAAAATTAAGATATAATAAAACACGTTGATCAATGTTGACCATGTGACTTTGGCAGTTGTGTTCCTTTGGGGCAGGTCAGTGTTGGGTACATTCGCAGCAGAGGAATAACCGGTGGACCTCACCATAGTCTATGGCCAGTCTGGAGGCAGACTGTGACCGGTCGCTGTTACCTAGGTTGTGTGAAGTCACAGCTACACGGTTAGAACACATTTCCCTATCATTACAGGAAAGTTATTGTAAAAACGTAATCACAAATCCATCAAAAATTACAGACACTACGTTGGTTTAATTGACTTTATGTACATCTCACAAAACGTCCCGCTTCATAAATTTGGTAATATTTTTAATATATGATTTTCCGATTTATAAACAGGGGTACGGTTTATTTTACTCAGGTCGTGAGGCGCAATGCTTTAGTTTGGTAACTTAATGTATCCGCGGTCAGAGTGCACTGGTGTCACAAGTGAACCTGTTTGTTATGTTAAATCATATGTTATAAATAAGCCCGACACTGATTTTCAAAATGGCCGCCGTATAACCGTTTACGTTTATTATGTTTTATTTACCAAATATGACACACATTTCAACTTAACATTGTATGCTGACTACATATATATTACAACTATCCAATGTGTCTATACGTAAAACCTTTTTGGTCCTATTTTTGTCATATTTTCCGAAGTAAAGAAAGGCATATGAGATCACTTTCCTGGATGTGTGTATTTGTGTATGTTGTGTCTGTGTGTGACTGTGTTTATGTGTGTCACCCCTTTTCACTTTTTGTATACTTTAACCGAATTTCACCAAACTCGGTAAACCTATAGTACTAAGTAAGGACACCTGATATTTATAGTTTAATACCATGTTGGGCACATACTTTCAAAATGGAGGCCATTAAAAAAAATTGGGGGATATGTCATACCTTGGAAAACATTCAACCGATCTAAACCAATTTTGGCATGCTGGCAGTGAAATTTGCAAGTATCAAATTAAGATGTGAATATTGTTGTTGGGATGGTAGATATACCCAATTAAAATTAAATGATTGAATGGCTGTCAGTTTGAAAATAAGTGCTTTATAAATTTAAATTGTAAACGTTTATATGACCCACAGTTGTACACTGAAGAGCAAAAAAANTTGAAAATAAGTGCTTTATAAATTTAAATTGTAAACGTTTATATGACCCACAGTTGTACACTGAAGAGCAAAAAAAGCTGGTATAGGCGTGCGTATGCAAATAACAGAGGTATGGAACCAATCAGAGTAACGCGATGCGGTCGGCAGCTAGATCGGTTACTGCTGCTACAATAGCAGGTTATCAAGATTTAAGCGAGTTTGGTACGTGGTGTTATAGTCGGCGCACGAGAGATGGGACATAGCATCTCCGAGGTAGCGATAACATTTGGATGTTCGCGTACGACCATTTCACGAGTGTACCGTGAATATCGGGAATCCGGTAAAACATCACATCTTCGACATCGCTGCGGCCGGCAAAAGTTCGTGAAATAGTGGGACAAACGACGACTGACGAGAATCATTAAACGTGTCAGGCGTGCAACTCTTTCTCAAATTAGCGCAGATTTCAATGCCTCCTGCATGCCTTCAGACATAAGTCGAGTCCATGCCACGTCGTCCTGCGGCACTTTTGCGTTCTCGGAGAAGAGAGGGGGGGGTGGGTCTACACGTTACTAGGCAGGTGTACCAGTCTTTTTGGGTCTTCAGTGTATAACTTACTTGCCAAACTTGGTGAGAACCGGTTGAGCAGTTTTCAAATAAATACCTAAACGCTCTATTTTTTCATGTAGCTCTGTAATTTAAAACTGTCCAACAAAATTAATTTCCATTTCGGAATACGGTACTTACATGATGCACTACCAAAATACAAAATTTTGTTTAAGTAGGTTGATTGTTTTCCGATATATGACACATAACCGTAACATTTTAAAATAGTGGCCATCTTGAAAATAAGCATCCTGTGAGGTCGAAAAATGTAAATATAACATTTCCGTACAAATGACCACATGTGTTCCGAGTTTAGTGAATTTCGGTTCACGCATTCAAAAGTTATTAATTTTGGACACAGACACACATACACAGAAGAAGACTACACGATGTGCGTACAAGTAGGTTCTAAGCAGGGTTTTCAAAAGTGCTTAGTTTACCACGAACACTCTATAACATTATGCAGCACCTACTAAGGTCTTCGGCAAATGGCAGGTCCCCTCACTGTGTGTTGCCTAGCAACACCTCCAGGGAGCAACCTAGTAGGTCTTGAGTGTTGCTGTAGACTGCTCACCGTGAACTGAGCCCTTTGCTAAGCACTGCTTTACATCTACTCGTATGCACATTGTGTAATATTCCACCATGTGAACAATTAATATTGTTATGGGCTTNAGCACTGCTTTACATCTACTCGTATGCACATTGTGTAATATTCCACCATGTGAACAATTAATATTGTTATGGGCTTCGTCACTTTATTCATGCGCCGGCGAAGTAGAACTGCGACATTATTAAAAACTCATATGCTTTACAAATTTACGTCTTCATACACCTACATGCATTAAAAAAAACAGAAAGCATAATGAATAATTTCGATGTTCATAAAAGTTTAGCTAACATTTTCAATTAAACGTTTGGACACTGAACTATTTTACATATGCGTAATTACCATTTTAATGTCCACATGCCACTCGAAGTATCCTTTATGATATATGCAGGTAGAGACTTTGATGTTTTCCAAAGGTTTATTTCAGAAGTACTCAACTAACCATGAACAGTCTTTACCTAGCAGACGCCGCGCAGCGTGGAGTGAATATGTCTGTCGCTTCATTGCTACTGTGAGCGGCCAAGTGCTCGCCTACCCAGATATCCGTGCTCGGTCCAGCTGATATTAGTGATGGCCTGGTTGTGCACCGGCAAACGTGCTGTTGATTACACAGAGAGTAATGTTTACAGCACGGAATGATGTTGGGGCATGCTGCGCGCGCAGCTACCTCTCCCCTCGCCGGTACACCCTGTATGTTCACCCACAAAGACTCGTGGCACTGACAGTAGTTACCTCTGTCTGCGACACACATCACGTCCTTCACAGTTACCAGTGGCGTGGCCAGAACTTTCTCACGATGTAGGGAGGTCTCACTGAAGAAATGGACGTTATACCGCTCACATACGTCTTCATTACAACAAAATCTTAGACGAAAAATACTGCACAATATAATAAAACGTATTGTAGTGAAGACAATCATTTATTAATTGTTATCAACAGTAAAGCTTATTTCTAGCCTTAATACTAACCGGTGACTGGTAACTGGTAACTGGTAACTGTGAAACATATGCCTGAAATCTGTTTCATGCTGTCTCCACAAAGTTTGTAATTTGTTTACAAACTGTTACCAGACTGTTCCCAAAATGATCCAGAAACACAAAAAACATGTTTCGGAAACCTATTTATGTACCGAATTATGCTCATATTGTAGTTCTGTTTGAGATCTTGCCAAGAGAAGAAGTATATTTCGATACCGAATTTCGTTTCGAACTATACGGCATTTCTGCCTAGAAGGCGATTTTGATGTTCGGAATTTGTTCGAACCAACAGAATTGATCGAGAATGAAACTCCTCAGTGAGTTTCACTGTGTTATCAACACACTTATTTAATAAAATAACCAATTGCGGACACCAATTGGTAGCTTACATACAGAAACTGATAACAGTATCTATAACATTTTAGGAACCCGAACCGACTGACATCCACAGACGGACTTGTTTCCCCACCTAGCTGTCAACAAGTTCACACGTGCAAACATTGTTTTAGGTTTTCCGTTCAGTTGTAAAACATAAAAAGTGATTTCCGTCTCGAAATAAACATAAGTTTATTTCTTAATTACGTCTATTTTGTTTCGAAACAGTTTACGAAACGTTTGGAAACATTTAAAAAAAAGTATATAAGAATTAATGGAACAGTATGTAAACTGTTTCGAAGCAGTGTTTGGAAAAAATATGTCTTTATGTATAGAGGAGGCCTTAGAGCAGTGGTACTGAGACTTTTTTTAGGGGCCAAATTAAGAAACACTAGACCGCAGCGGGCCGCACTTACGGCACTTGACATAATAATAATNGACTTTTTTTAGGGGCCAAATTAAGAAACACTAGACCGCAGCGGGCCGCACTTACGGCACTTGACATAATAATAATATTTGTGAATTAAAAGCAGGTAGGTAATTCGGTGACATTTAAAATTCAGAGTGTCGTGTATCGTGTTATAAGTCGTTTGTTTATTCTTTCGATACGGTGATGGCGGGCGGAGGTACTAAATAAAAAATATGTACAGACATCGCCTAACTTATTATATAATGAAAAATATCGTCAAGTTCCATCAGTGACTTAAACTTTTAATAAATTCCTGTTATATATTGCTTTTTTATTATTGTAGAAGACACCATCAAAATAAGAATTGGGTAACTTGTATCTACTGAAGCCGGCGAGCACGGGCCACAAGGAATGGGCCCGCGGGCTACAGTAATTTTCAACACCTGCCTCAGAGTAATAAAAGATGTTGTAATGGATGAAGGGGGGGGGGGGCACAACCCCAGCTAGCCCCATGCCCGCAGGCGCTGTCTCCCCAACAGAGAGCACCATAATACGAGGCCTGAAACACCACATGCGACTTCACACACTGGCGTCACACCATCTCGTCATATTCACGACAGTAAAACAAGATGCACGTGTATTTCATTCTTACAAGCATTCATTTCAGAGAATTCTTATTCCGCTTGTATGTGACCACGTCTGCTTTGCATAACCCAGTCGAAGTTAGTTTGTAAGCCGTATCCTGCTAAGCCTTAAGGCATAACACCGGTGGACTTTAATAAGCACTTTACAATCAATTTTTGGCATTTATAATTGGCAATTTTTTTTCCACGAAGGTTTATTCTTGCATTCTGCGAAAATATGAACGCAAAAATTACCTTTATTACTTACTTATTTTAAAAAACTTGTAAGGCTAATGTGTATGCATATTGTTTCGCTTGTATTCTTTACGATGAGGTTAGTGGGGAATGCACTTAATTATGTGGTCTCTAATCGAAACCACATTATCATTGCGTCATCCAAGTGAAGGAAAGTATCAGAGGCAACGATATATAAATAAAGTGAGGTGATCCGTGGTAATGCTGATTTTACGTACGGCGAAGGAATACCAAAACGAGAAGAAAGTTAGATCCTAAGCGGGGCTTACAAAGGTACCCTGGTTACCGTGAACAGCTTGTGTTAGTAATAAATGCCGTAGAAGTAAAGTTTTGGCTGTAACAATCGCACACAGCAATTTCATGGCGCATGGATACGAGTCACTGACGGCAATGTTGGTTTCAGCTGGTCGCGGAAGGATACACAGCTGACAGGGAGCGGGAACATAGCAGGCCGTTCAGAAGTGCTCCACCGTGATCTACTTAGCGTTACGCTCTATTTGTCCGTTGTTTCGACACTGACTGTCNAGGCCGTTCAGAAGTGCTCCACCGTGATCTACTTAGCGTTACGCTCTATTTGTCCGTTGTTTCGACACTGACTGTCACGTTGCGTCCGTAGTAGCGAACATGCTCGTTTGCTCGCTCCATTCTCTAGAGCTACTACTGTGACCAGATATCGTCCTTGCCCTATTTAAACAAATATATCAATGCATATAGTTAAAAATTATCCATGTTGGCTTTCATATTGCTACGTAATATTTAGCCAAGTGCAATTGTTGATAAATGTTGGTGATGGGTAATTTTATTTCCCAGTTGTAAAAACATAGCATTTCAGTATTTGACCTTGTTTTTGACACATATTCGTATATCAGTATCGTTTTACAGGCAAGATTTAAATCGTAATATGCATTCACCAAATTTTTTTTTCATTTAAAGTAATTTTCGATGTATTTTCAAACTCCCATTATAATATCTTACAAAATAATATTATATTAGACCATTAATTTTATACATTTATTTGTAGATAGATTTACATTGTGTCGCTGATCATTATATCTCTGTGTGAACGTAAATAATGCGTGATTTGTGTTGCTATGTTGGCAGTGAGTGGTGCCTTGAAGCCGGGCAGTTTGGTAGCCCTGATGGGCGGCAGCGGAGCTGGCAAGAGCATACTCATGTCCACTCTGGCACACAGGCCACCAGGTGAGTACATGCACTATACGCTACACTTCCCTACTGTACATTTCAAAATAGTTGCTTTATTAAGTACATTTTCTAAATAATCTTTTAAAATGGTGCAGTTAATATATAAGTTTAGGTGTATTACAATATTATTTTAATATAATGCTGAAATATTCTTTGGCGTGTTACTTAATAACATGGCAACCGTTTGCTGCCTTCATAGATGTTAAACTCTTAATAGGTCAATGTCTTCTATTTTTGCCCCCTATAAATTGCACTAAATGGACTAATAAAATATATCTTATAATTAGGATTTATTCACACTTAACTGTTTAGTGTTGCTACATTACACATTGTAAAATATATTTGCTTAATTTATTTTACGACTGTTTCTATTACTGGGTGGCTAATATTTTAGCCAGTGTACATTTCCGGCAAACATATCTACCCTAAATTCAGTAGTTGCATAATGGCCACTTATTTCGTGAGAACAGTAAATGACATATAGAAAGCGAAAATATGTATATATGCTGTAATATATTGCATTTATGACTCAATGGAAATAATTATTACTTTTAACGATATTTGTTTCAAATACTAATTATTGTGTTTTATGTATTTTTAGACATCTGGCTAATTGTTGTTTATTTGAGAACGCAGCCTGTTACTTAGATTTGTAAACATACCTATTGAGCCCTGTGTACATAGCAACTGGTAGCGTGTGACACTAGTCCCATTAAAAACGTGTACTTTTAAAGAGAGTTATCGTTTTGTCGTTGTGATTGAATGGTTGGTGAGAAGAAATGGCGTCCCTACGCAAAATAGTTCTTAAAATGGTTTGGAAGAGTCGAGATAATGATCCTTAATTATACACTGAAATGAAACTACGAGTAGAAAATGTCTTCATTTGCAACGGTGCATGAACACAATACCGTTAAGTAAATACTAGCATCGTTAACAAGCAGAGAATTTAACAATTGCGATAATTTGATATTCGTCGTCTACCATTCTTTCAGCTGCTTAAATTGTAAACTCAAATTTATTTTAAAGAGTCAAGTTATATTTTACTTTGCCTGCTGATACCTGAGAATTGTTGTAATTACTTTGAGTCTTGATCTTTACTGAGTGATTTACTAAAATGCTACGTGGGGCAAGTGTATCATGCCAGTCTTTCAGAGTTGCAATTTTACCAAATAAACCAATACTATTTTCTTTTCTTTTTGCTTAATAATTAAAGTTAAATTAAATTCCCCATAAATAGTTCTCTGCTGTTTTTTATGGTGTTTGTAGTTAAGTGAGTTATCATTTCTCTGTGATTTAAAAAAAATATATATGTCTTCGTAGCAAATATAACAGTGTTTTTGTATATGTTTTTTTAAATAGTGCTATGCGGTGTGAATTATTTTGTGGTCCAATCACTAACATACTCAGAACACGAAACGCTCCCCTTCACACGACATACACGGGAACACCATCACATACAGTTCAACACGTCTCATAAAAAGGCGGCGCAACTCATATACACACCGTACACATAATTAACATATGGCGTGTCAGCCACTATATGATCAAAACTATCTTAAGTACTTTATTATAAGTTGGCTTTTATTCCACATTGAGAAAGGTGAAGCAGTATCTTAATTTGCAAGAGAAACATTCGGAAAATTGCTTTTAAAATTCCACGCGATTCCGTTCTTTGATAAAGAGCATTCTAACTTTCATTGTTAGCTCTACAGTCAAATGACGTCAGTACTGAAAGTTAAGATTATCTTCAATGTTACGTTCTCTTTTTGTAAAATATCTTTATTAGCTATTCTGAATAGTAACGACGAATCGAATCCATAACCTTTAAAGGTATGATTTATTAAGCCAATTGTCTACTGTTCGTGAAATAATAGAGAATTGATAAAGCATTTATCTTGAACTCTATCCTCACCGACCTCGTCGATCTGCGACAGTGACGTAGCGAATTATTAATAAACGCACACAAGTAATTTTTAAAACATAACTTGTTTACACAAACGTTACGATGTTCGCAGGGGCGTTACACTAGGAGAAGGCGATGCGGATTCAAAATATGGCAAAGCCATTAATACGTGTGCTCGTTAGAAAATTGTCCGGTTATTTCTAAAGCCGCCCTCATATAGATTACAAAAACACAAGAAAAACTATAATACATATATAATTTTAAAATTGTACTTCATTAAAATTTAAAAGAAAGACGAAAAATCTATAAACCGAGACGTGAGAATATATTATTTACAGGAAATAAATTCATTTACAATGTTTTGCGTTTCTTGGTAGCACAACGAGAATTGTTTTATAAGCGCACGACTGTGGAACACCCTAAAAAATTAATAGACAACTGCTAGCGTCAATTATCTGTATTTCAGTTATAGAACTAATCACTTTCGCCACTGAAAAGTATGTGCATTCATACAAATATTAAAAATATGTGTAAACATTATTACTGGATTTTCGTCACAAACAACCGGAGTAACTCTCATAGTTGTATTCCTTGATGATGATGATTTTACTGCAAAAAATTCTTTCTAGAACATCCATAATGTAAGTATGCTACTATTTTTTGTTACTAAAAATGAACTTTATATAATTGATTTTAAAAATTCAACTGTAAATTTTAACCAAATATTGTATAGTCCTACAAAATATATGATATTACTTTTTCATATGCCTACCCGCCTTCCTTCTAGGCGAACCGGGATCGATTCCATGTGGGGTCACTCCCGAATTTTCGCAATTGGGAATCGTGCAGAACGATGCCGCAATGGGTTTTCTCGGGGATATCTCGTTTGTGCCACCCATTCATTCCAGTGCTGTTCCATATTCATCTGGCTTCACTTTCATTGGCTCTCAGCAGCTCTATGTTATGAGCCACATAAATATCTACTTTTTTTTATACAACATAAATCGTACTTTTCTTACAATTTTAGTATTGTGCGTAATACTTTTTAATGAGTCTGGCATGTTGTACACTCAGGTGCAATGTTCCATCGGTAACTACTGCGATTTACGTTAAGAGTGGAACGTTTGTTAGTTTCTTTATTTTCTGCTGCGTTTGTTTGAGAATTGAAAATTAAATATTTTTTTTATGTTCCCGTTAGAAAATTTTATGCACAAAAATAGTAAAAATAGTAATCATAGGAGTTGGTAACAACACAGCAAATTTTTAATGTTTCATGGTCATTTTTCATTGTTTGTGATAACTCACATGTAATATTACGGTACACAGCCCCGTTAAGTTTCATAACATAAACTTATTTCTGAAACCATCTCGCACTTCACTTAGTGTTTGTCGTCTGCTTGTAGCGGTGCTGCAGCGAGTATTGTTTNTATTTACAGGAAATAAATTCATTTACAATGTTTTGCGTTTCTTGGTAGCACAACGAGAATTGTTTTATAAGCGCACAACTGTGGAACACCCTAAAAAATTAATAGACAACTCCTAGCGTCAATTCTCTGTATTTTAGTTATAGAACTAATCACTTTCGCCACTGAAAAGTATGTGCATTCATACAAATATTAAAAATATTTGTAAACATTATTACTGGATTTTCGTCACAAACAACCAGAGTAACTCTAATAGTTGTATTCCTTGATGATGATGATTTTACTGCAAAATATTCTTTCTAGAACATCCATAATGTAAGTATGCTACTATTATTTGTTACTAAAAATGAACTTTATATAATTGATTTTAAAAATTCAACTGTAAATTTTAACCAAATATTGTATAGTCCTACAAAATATATGATATTACTTTTTCATATGCCTACCCGCCTTCCTTCTAGGCGAACCGGGATCGATTCCATGTGGGGTCACTCCCGAATTTTCGCAATTGGGAATCGTGCAGAACGATGCCGCAATGGGTTTTCTCGGGGATATCTCGTTTGTGCCACCCATTCATTCCAGTGCTGTTCCATATTCATCTGGCTTCACTTTCATTGGCTCTCAGCAGCTCTATGTTATGAGCCACATAAATATCTACTTTTTTTTATACAACATAAATCGTACCTTTTTTACAATTTAAGTATTGTGCGTAATACTTTATAATGAGTCTGGCATGTTGTACACTCAGGTGCAATGTTCCATCGGTAACTACTGCGATTTACGTTAAGAGTGGAACGTTTGTTAGTTTCTTTATTTTCTGCTGCGTTTGTTTGAGAATTGAAAATTAAATATTTTTTTTATGTTCCCGTTAGAAAATTTTATGCACAAAAATAGTAAAAATAGTAATCATAGGAGTTGGTAACAACACAGCAAATTTTTTATGTTTCATGGTCATTTTTCATTGTTTGTGATAACTCACATGTAATATTACGGTACATAGCCCCGTTAAGTTTCATAACATAAACTTATTTCTGAAACCATCTCGCACTTCACTTAGTGTTTGTCGTCTGCTTGTAGCGGTGCTGCAGCGAGTATTGTTTATTTCTGACCGCTGCATTACAGCGGTGCGGCTGAACGACATGTAACGTGGAAACGCCACAGCAGCCCTGAGTCCTCTGGTCGCGCCCACAGGTTTGTGATACTTCGTTGTGATGTCTAGGAGTTTACTTGTGATGCGTCCATACAGAACTGTGGTCCAGCAGCTCAGGCTCCGATCCCTGGCGCTGGAGCAGTTATCATTGGCTGAGCGTTTGGCAGGGGGGAGGCAGAAGAAGATACTGGGAACTGGTTAGGGCAGGAAGAGAGTGCAAGCGGGTATTTTATTAAAAGTGTGCCAGCTGTCTCTTAATGTAGTGTAGTGCTACTTACAACACGCGAAAGTAATGTTTTTTCTGAAGTTTAATGTCAATGGTGTAGCGTAAATTAATTTGAATTTTATAGGATCATTGTCTACAATGACTACGAAAAACATAACCAAAAAACTAAGAACATAATACATGGATGAGAAACACAAATGCAATAAAAATTGCATGATGTAAATAAGTATATATATATGGAATTAGAGACAGTTGGACGACGAGCGACACAGAAACAACAAGCACTGCAGTAAGTCAAAATATAAAAGGAAACTAAAACGTTGATTTTCCACTCTTACAATAAACGAAACAAGAAAAAATTGTAAATAAATACAGCAGAAATGTGAGTAGACAAAAACAAAATTTCCATACAAAAAAGTTAAAAAGCCAAAATCACCATATTTGAAAAAGGATAAAATCATAATATTATATAGTCCGTCAACGAACAGCACAAAACACGAAGGACAGCGCAAGTTTAAAAAAAAATGCAGACAGCCAAATACACATTAACAAGCTGAAAACAGCAAAAAGTCGCGACGTCTCGACATAAACCCGCCACTGTCGGCACAAGTTGCTACACGAAATCTATTGTCATTCTGTGAATTTTAAGTATTTTACTTGACAGAACGAAAAAGAACCATATTACTAAAATTTACAACTTATCTGGGACAAATTATGTCTCCTGTGCTTTTGTTTGTTCATCATTTTGCAAAAAAAAAAAAACTTCTTTATATGTTTTTGACGACAGTGCTACGTATTTAGGCGCCGGATAAAAAAGGGAAACATTCTATACTTTTTAAATTCATTAAATCGGAACCAATTTATTTGTGAAAAATAAGCTAATACGTTGTTGAAAAAAACGGCAGTTTGGTTGGAATTATACATCGCTTTTACTGTACAATTTATACGTCGTGACAATATTAACGTTTTGAAGGGTAGAGTGCTATGGTGTACCGAAACCAACTATGCATGGGAAGGTGAGTCACAATATAACCCTGTACCTCCACCTCACTAACAATCTGTCTGGTTGACGCATCCATGATGTGGATGCGAGAACTGGTTTGACCACACGAGAGATGGTAAACAACACGTGTGCTGACCCACATATTGTAGTTGCCGCGTGTCAGGATCTGGAGAGTAACGGCACGTCAGGCGAACCTCGCTGTCTTGCAAATGTTGCGCCAACGCCGTGGATGTCTAACTCTGGAATGTGTTGTGGCGTTCTGCCTTGCCCAAGCTGATTGCTCAAATAAAATACCAAGTTGAACTCACTTCCACGTGGAAAAGTTCAAATTAAAAAAAGCTCTCTAAACACGGTAAACATTGCATTTTTGGCCTACTTACCTGGGAAAGATAGGCTTACGAATTCACTTTAATATATATGTATGCACCCCCCCCCCC
>NQII01006682.1:0-45496 GCA_002778355.1 Clitarchus hookeri | reverse complement strand
GGGGCAATATTCTTCACACTTCCTGTATGACTCTACTTATCTGGCTTGAGGCGCTGGTCTTCTCTCGGCTGGTGACCTGGGACCGCTCCAGCACTTGGTGGGCGTCTCGACGCCTGGACTCGAACTCCTCCTTTCGGCGCCACTCAGCACTGCTCGGTTGACGACGGCTGACTGCCGTTGGCGTCTCGTCTCGGATCCACTCTGCGCTCCTCGATTACCGTCGGCCGACTGCCCCGTTCCTCCCGTTTCCTCGTGGTTTTGTATGCTCGTTCGCTATATTGAACTAGCATCCCCTCTGTACGTGGCCGGGCTGCTCGCTGCGTCCCCCTGGGTCATAAAACACGTGGCCGCTGCTCCTGTGATCCGCAAGTGGCCCGGCGGGCCTGGCTTCGCCCCTTGATTCTGGCATGGAAGTTTATTGTTCCGTTCTGCACGTGCGGGAACACTTGGGTGGACTCTTGGTTCGGCGTACGTGTTCCTTCCGCTGCCCCCGGATATCGTGNTTCGGCGTACGTGTTCCTTCCGCTGTCCCCGGATATCGTGTGGCTATTATTCCCGCCCGCTCGCCAAAAGCTCTCATGGTTTATTGTGGTAGCCAGCCTGGGATGGATGCAGCCGATGGTGTGATCTCGGCGTCCCTTGGCAGCTGCAAAACGCAGCTGTGCCCGCGCACGTGCATCTTCCGCTGTCTCCGGATATCGTCTGCACGTGCACGAACATTTGCACGTGCAGGAACCTTTGGTAGCACGCCTTGCAGCTGCGAGGCGTGGCAGCGTCTTCCTGACGTCATTCTTCCGGCACGTCCGCAAAACCCTTAGTATTTATTGCGGTCGTCCGCCTGTGAGTTTCGCTAGAGCGCGTCTTCTGACGAATAAAAATATAGGGACGCAGAATGCGTCAATGTTGAAAACCGCATCAAAATCCATCGAGTAGTTTAGAAGTACAAAGCGAATACACAGACAGACACAGATAAGCGACTAAGTTTTATACTATTTAGAGATTAGTCAAAATAAAACATTTCTTCTCATTTATTAAACTCTGCGTGTACATTGAGAGAGGATTTCTTGCACATCACGTTCAGGGAAATTCTGTACTTTTATTCCTCTTTCTCGTCTTTCCTTTCCCTTCCAGCATGCTGCAGACACATTCTGTAGTAAACTTTTTTCTTTCGAAGAAGTCTTACGAGGTCTCACTACATACTTGTGCGATTGTGTTCATGTGTGGGTATTATACCACAGCAGCAGTCCACGAACCACTCGAAATTAATTACAGAGAAGTGAAAAAATTGAATGAATACGATCCTGTAGGCATTATTGCAAATAAAACGTTTATGTTGGCGGTAAGTGTTTCAGACCAGAGATGTGCATCGAATACGTTAACGTGCCCCTGTTCTCTTTGTTTAAGAAAACAAAAAAAAGGTTGGCCTGCATGGAGATAAAACTTCTTAATTACGTCTTAGTTAATTCAACTTAATTTGAAACGATATTTGAGGTTAGTTTATGTTGAATAATAACTGCAGTTATTTTTAAGTATGTGTGCTCAATAGTTTCTTTAAAGAGTTTGTAATTTTACCATTTAACATATCGACTTAAAACAAAAATACTATTATAGTTTGTTAAAATAAATATATTATTCTATAATTGTCACGTCTAACATTCGTTTAGAATATTAAGCGTGAAATATCTCTGACATCGTTTGAGTCGAACGTCGTTAGTAGTGGTCGCATTAGTTCTAACAGTCGTTTTATAAAACCTGCATATTTTTCTCTTTCTATTGAGTGCATGTTCTCCTACAACATGCAAGTCAATACTGGAACGACCTTGTCGTCTCTATTTCTGCTTCAACACGTGAAAATAGTTTTCGTGGAACGTAGTAGGTATGTTTCAACGACTCGCTGACAGCGAGGTCATCAGAGACGGAATGAGTCACTCAGAGAAGCAGGAACGGGTAGGAATCGGCCATTGCCTGAAGTGAGAAACCATCCCAGAGTTATTCCGGGAAACCACGGAAAGCCGAAATCAGGAAGGTTGGACCGGGATTCGAACACATTTCCTCCCGAATGCGAGTGCAAAGGCGTTCCCTCGCTGCGTTTGAAACGTAGTGCTGGAAGTGTTACATAAAGTTATTACATTTATCGCCTAAGTATTTACATGGAGGTTTTGAATGAAGACCTTCAGGTATGAAATCTCTGGTAAGCCCTGGAAATGTATATCAAAACGAAATGTATAATAACGTTCTATTTCCAAGCCAACACCGATAAGACTTCCGGGAATAAAGTGAAGCCGTCAACGAACACAATAAATATAATACCACATTTCTCGCAATGCTGAGCAATGATGATAATCCATTATAATATAATTGCTGCAATGAGATCGTGGGACAACTCAACCATCCATATTTTTTTCTTGTTTTTTCCCGGCGAGTAAGCAAGCACAACTGAGATTGTACTTTGATATATTGTACTAATTGAAATTTTACCCAGCCTTTCGATGCCCACCCACCATTTCTTTAAGATGTGGCTGACGGTGTACTTCACTGGAACATTTGCTTCACATACGATATGTGCGAAACTACAGGCCTAAGTAACCAACTTCAATTTCCACTAATATGTACATGCCACTTCTAAGACTACATTTCTTTATACGTTATCTGGGCTAGAGTAGATATGCCTGTCGGTATTTTCACAATAAAAACAGGGGTTTGCTTTATACGCGTATCTCTGAGATGACCAGCTACGAATTCAGTTGATAGGACCTTACTTAAACAGTATATAAAGGGAACGTATGGTTTAATAGAGAATATATAATTGTGTTTAGCAAATCTCACTTGACTACACCACAAGTGCCTCAAATATCAACAGCAAATACTTATGTAAACACTATTAAAATATTGCCATTGCGCTTCTACATGAAAATTAGTGAGCTGAGAGATGTAGGCGGCTCTTAACAGCGAGGTCTTGAGAGCCGGTGAGAGCGGTTGAGATGAGTATGGAGCAGAGATGAATGAAGAGGCGGGGGAAATGAGAGATCCTCGAGATAACCCGTTGACCAGCGGCATCGTCTGGCACGATTCCCACATTCGAAAATTCGGGAGCGACCCAACGGGGCCGGTTCGCCATGGTGGGTGGCGAGCAAGCTAGCCGCTCAGCCACCGCGACCCCAAATGTGAATATGTATATAAAAAATTAACAATTTCTGTACTTCTTAATAACATTGGATGACTAGAGGTCCCGCCCCTTGATTTCATGGGTATGACGGAGGGTAGTAATGTCTGCGTACTGAACACGACCATAGTAAATACATACATACTATGATAACTGCTCACCGGCGTTGTGTTGAGTAATACACTGAAGAGCCAAAAAAAAAAAACTGGTATAGGCGTGCGTANGGTCGGCAGCTAGATCGGTTACTGCTGCTACAATGGCAGGTTATCAAGATTTAAGTGAGTTTGAACGTGGTGTTATAGTCGGCGCACGAGAGATGGGACATAGCATCTCCGAGGTAGCGATAACATTTGGATGTTCGCGTACGACCATTTCACGAGTGTACCGTGAATATCGGGAATCCGGTAAAACATCGCATCTTCGACATCGCTGCGGCCGGAAAAAGATCGTGAAATAACAGGACAAACGACGACTGACGAGAATCATGAAACGTGACAGACGTTCTCAAATTGGCGCAGATTGGATTTGTGGACTGCCCTGGAGGATTCATGGTGTGAATTGCCTCCTGCATACCTTCAGACATTAGTCGAGTCCATGCAACGTCGTCTTGCGGCACTTCTGCGTGCTCGGGGGGCCCTACACGACATTAGGGAGGTGTACCAGTTTTTTTGGCTCTTCAGTGTAGTATTACCTGGGTATTTTGAGCGCAGTAATATTTCATTGTTACAACATTTCACACATTTCTACGTTCAAAACCTTTTTCACTGTAAAACAAACATTTGCCTGTAACAGCTGGGCACGGGATGGTAGTATTTTGTATTAGGCGAGCGGATGTTTCAAACATCTCGTACATTCAAGTTACAGAATACAGTCAAGAAACAATGGATTTCGCAACTATAAAACACCGTTCCTTAATTTTCCGCATTACCTTCTCGAACGAAAATAAAGCTTACAAGGAAAATAAATCTAGAACTGTTTTGCAGATACCACCTCTACAGACTTTATGCATGTATGTATGTGTATCATACGGATATTTACTTCAGTGCACGTAGCAAAACTGAATATCAGTTTGGAATTCCGGACATATATGCATTTTTTTTATAAGTGGCTTGTCCTCACAGACATAATCTAAAGTTAGTAAAAAGAAATTCATCGGTGGCACGAAAATTAACTAATACGCATTTGTTTTTATATATTTTACAATGATCGCGTATGTGCAAACTTGAATGACATTCTAGAGTATCTGTGAGCGTTTATTTACATATAAATTTACGGTAATTTTACATTTTTATGTGTATAGTATTTGTAATTTTACACTAATGTTCCTAGGAATTGAGGCATAACTACAAGTAATTGTTTAAAACATGTGACGTAGTGTCAGGGAGAAGTACTATTTCTAACTAAATTTGTGTGTTAAAAAGGAAAACTTGACTCCCACTGTGGGATGTGCAGGCTTTTCCATATAACTACGTATTCTAAATTTGAAATAAATTTTAATCCACAATTTGGACGTAATTTCTTTATATTTCTGTCAGAATATTAAGTTACAAAACGGGGTAGAACAATGCGAAATTTTTCAAACTACACACATATAATTTGTTCTTTGCTACACGACGCAGTATAAAAGAAAATAACTGACGGTAAAACTGCTTAGTAAAACTGTAAAAAAAATGTACAGAAAATTTGTATTTAAGATGATAATAAATCTATGATATTGCTGTTGTGTAAGTGAAAAAAGACCCATACACTGTGGTGAAATTACAATTGCGATGTCCGTGTCAATTTGCTTGCCTTGGAGAGGAAATACACGAATTTGCATTTTATTTTCTGCTGCGTACGTAGTAATTGTAATTCTACGTAAAATGAGTTGTACAAAGTACAAGCTATTTTAATAATTTTTAGGATAAATTTACTTGGACGTAGATTTAAAAAAAAAAAAGTACATATACAGGTGAAAATTGACACCGACATCTGTGAAGGCACTGTTGCCACAAATATTATGTGTAAAATTGCACTATTTTTTTATGTGTTCTAAACCACACTCCAGCATTAATACAATATTGCAGTTCGCAACCGAGAGACATAAAACCACTTACAAATTAGCAAAACAAATTAAATATCCAGTTACAAAGGTCTTCACGTATTATTTATTTCAACGTAAACACATTTATGTTACCGAACGCTTTACATCCAATTTACTGGCTTAATTATTTCGCAATCAATGAGTTTTATATCCTATATAAATAAAACCATACATCCTCTGTTTAGATTGTCTCTATGTCTTACAAACAAATAAATAACGCGGAATGGAATGCTAACCAGAGAATTCATGAAAAACGGTAAGAGTTAGAAATATTGTGAAGTGAAAAGGTGAAGAACCACAAATTAAATGCTAACCATCGAAACTATAGAAAACCACTAACATTTCTGTAAATTACGAAATCACTCATTTAAAAATATTATTTTCCCTTATTTGATAGAACACAGACAATTGTAGAGTTTTACAATTCCCCTGTAGAAAAATCTTTCACAAATAATACATTCCAATTCTTTTTGTGCACAAGCCTTTTTTTATGTCGTAACATCAATTGTAAACTTCTTATTGAATTCTCATCCCACCTGCGTTTATAAAATAACTAATGATGTAACTTTTGTTCAATTTTCCCAGATAATGGTTGTTTTTGTCCACACACTGCCTTCCAACGCTATTGTAGTCTAGCATCTAACATGCGTTGTCTACTTCCATGTGTCTAGCAGCACCGCTACCATTCTCTATTGAGACCAGCTTCAACAACTGAACCTCGTCTATTCTTTGTCAACTATTCGCCCAAAATTTTCTTGTAGCTTTATTAATGAAATATTGTATATCTACAACACAATGATTCATAAAACGTACGAAAATTTTTCTGTAATTCCACGTGAAGTACGCAACATTTATTTGTTAAAATTCATCATTAATTTTAGACACAAAACCCAAGGATTTTGTATAGTTAACTTTTGCGTTATAAAATTATTTGTTGCAACTAGTTTCCAAATAATTCCTCGAACACATACAAAAAAATTGCAGTGTATATTTGGCTGCGTATGACATACCCCACCGTAAGGTAAACATCAAACAAACACAACTTATTAAAATCATTGTAATTTTGTGTTCCTTTATTTGTCTTCATAACGTAGTGCTCTCCAGGTGAGAAAGTTTCTTCACCACTTCAACTTTTTTGCCTACTTTCCTAAGGAAAGAAAGGCTCATGAGATGACAATCCCATGTGTGTGTCTGTGGGCGTGTGTTTACCACCACCTTTCAATTTTTGAACGCCTGAACCAAATTTAACCTAACTCGTAAAACATATAGTACATAGTAAGAACATCTGACTTTAATAATTTTCGGCCACGTCGGGCATTTACTTTCAAAATGGCGGTCATTTTAATATTTAGCATGATATGTGAGTGAGTGACATCGAGGTCTTAAGAGCCGAGGAGGGTGAAGCGAGGTGAGTAAGGAGCAGAGATAGAATGAAAGGACGGGGGAAGCGGGAGATCCCCAAGAAAACCCAGCCCCCTATGGCTTCGTCCGGCACGATTCCCATAAGTGAACAATCCGCAGTGACCAGACCGGGAATAGAACCCAGATCACTTTGGTGGGAGGCTGGCATGCTAATCGCTCATTAACCGTGGTCCCAGGGCGATTTGTCTTATCTCGGGAACAAATCAGCCGATTTAAACCAAATGTAGTACACTCGCATTGTATAATGTGAGAATTGAGTTTAGATATTGATATTGTTGTATGTTTTCGCATTTTGAATATAGTACCATGTAAGAAAATAATGATTTAATGTTATATCTCTAAAACTGCTCAAACAATTCCAGCCAAATTTCGCACGCAAATAGTCATACTGTTGCAGGGACACCTCATGTGCGTATCTTAGTTCGTGAGAGATAGTGGTCTTAATGAAAATAAAAGAACTAAATAAAACTCTTAGATTCTTCAAACAACTATGTTTTACAGCATTAAATTATATATCTACATTATTAGTCTTTTAACTTCTAACTCAGCACAATATTAATGTATATCTCAACTCTAATTAACGTCCTTCTTAATGCGTCTGTTTGGTTAGTCAATTAACTCATTCTCATCATTAACACACCTTCAGTCCATCTGTTGCCTTCATTTGCAATGTTTTTCACTTACACATCCAGACCACTAGTCCATTCTGCCAGTCGTACTCTTCACTGCTCTCATGTTCGAATTCGCATATTTTCCTCGTGCTGGTCACTTCTCTCGCCGCGCGCTTCTCTTCTCGCTAGTCGTCTATCGCTGAAATTCATCCATTCAACAACTGCCGGATCGGAGGCCCAACGTGATATATAGCCGCTGATCTTGACCTGGAAGGTTCGCTGCAACTTGAGTCCAGCTGAGAGCAAGGAGGTCAGTAATCCATAGCATTAATTGGATGTCTGAAAGATACCGAAGGTCGGCAGAGGCATGCACCCTGACATCATAACAGGCACGATTTTTAAGCATTCCTTTGTCATAATCTGCTGCATCATTAGTTACAACTGATAGGGCCCAGGTTAGTAAAACATCCATGCATCGCATGTTCAGAGCAGCTGCTTGTAACACTGCCCCATCCTCAAGTCTGTACGTCCCGAACATACTATATCACATATAATCCTTCGTAGAGTGCCAGTCAGTCAATTTGGCTTGCGTTGTGCTTCACCCGAGAGAATTGACAACGAATCCGAAATACATCATTTATCTTATTCAGTATCCTGTAGGGACATTCCTAACATTTCTTCAGCTTTGGCATTACCCTTTTCTACTCTGTGGGTTGTACTTCCACACCAGTTGTCCTTCTTAACATACTTCGCCCGACATTCTCCTATCATATTGCGTTTTCATCCTGTCACTATTTATTCTGAGGTTCAGTCGAGCAAAATCATGAATGCCAAAAAGTCTCTTACATAATTCGTTGGCATAATCAGGGGATGCAGCTTCCTCTTCTGTCAGTCGACCAAACAGCAGATAACTAGGGGGTGTAGCTATCTTCCAAACAGCAGCCTTGATGGTAGTACCACTGAGGACTCGTAAACTGCTGAGCGGTAACCAAGAAGAAACAATGGCACCTCTGAATCCCAGTTCGTTTGGTGGTCTGCCACAAATATCGACAGGTATTGTTCAATAGTTCTGTTAAGCCTCTCGACCATTCCATCCGACTGAGTATATAAGGCTGTAGTCCTAGTCTTTGTACCCAGAAGCGTTGTTACCTCCTGGAACACTGCAGCCTCAAAGTTTCTTTACTGATCGGAATGTAGTTCAAGTGGCACCGCAAATATGGAAATACATGCTCTATAAGTGCATCGGCCACAGTATGTGCTTGCTGGTTTGAGAAGGAATGACCTCAAGCCACTCAGTAAACTAATCTTGGGCCACCAGTAGATACCGATTACCTCTCTCTGTGATTGGCAAGGGGCCTAGAATATCTACTGCCACCCTCTCGAATGGGTCTCCAACATTGTATTTCTGGAGGAGACCTTGTCCCCTGGTCCTTGGGCCATTCCTCGCAGTGCAGGTGTCGCACATTCGACACCACTTCTTAAAATTCTCCCGACAATGAAGCCAGTCGAATCTCAGTCTAACCCACTGGCTGCCGCATTAATCAGTTTCTTTATAACTTCTGGAATCCTGCATTGGGGGAATGGCCAACTGTAAAAGTGTGTGTTTTCCATCATTGTAATGTATGCCATTCTTTTATATGAGGGAAATCCATTTTGCCCAGTACACTTTGACTGCTGTACTTAGGCTAGATATCTCTTCTCATTTCGGCCGACAGCCAGCTTTTTTCAACTTAAGAAATGTCTGAAAAGAAGAATTATTCATTTGATCTTTCCTAATATCATCATCACTCAAGAAAGGTGACCCATCACAAGATAAAAATCTTGAACTCTTGTCCTCTACACCTTCAGTGATTCGCCACTCTTTTCTTCCTGGCTTTCGCCATGAAGAAAAATGTCTCACATGATCTCCTAGACAGTGCATTTGCATCGCTGTGAAAGAATACAGGTTTCTGCTGTATTTAAAAGTCATATTCTTGAAGATACTGTATCCACCGGGCTATTTGATTTTTGGGGTTCTTTAAAGTTAGTAGCGATCTTAATGAAGCTTGGTTGGTTCTTAGAATTAAATATCTGTTATAAAGGTAGGGATGGAAGTGTGAAATTGCCTTCACCATGGCCAGAAGCTCCCTGTGTGTTACACAGTTATTCCTCTCAGGCTTATGCATTACCTTACTGCAGTTTTCGAGCAGTCTTTCCTTCCCATACTGAACCTGAGATAATACAGCTACAATGCTTTCATACTAGCATCAGTGTCCAAAATTGACATTCCGTCAGTTTTGTGGAAATCCAGGATTGGTGGAGATATCAGAATTTTCTTTAGTTTATTAAATGCATCTTCGCACTAAAGTGTCCAATTAAATCTCATTTTCGCCTCAGTCAGCACATGTAGTGGCTTGGCGATCGTGACGAACCGAGGTACAAATCGATGGTAATAGACACATAATCCCAGAAAACTCCGCACTTCAGTTTTGTCATTTGGTGTCGGCCAATATGTTATTGCTTTGGTCTTCTCGGGGTCTCTTTCGATTCCATGGGCCAACACTATGTGTCTCAAGAAATCTATTTTCTTTTAGAACTGGTGGCACAACTTAGGAACTAGTTTTAACTTGGCAGTGGCCACTTTCTAGAATACAGAGTCTAAGCATGATATATGCTCTTTAAATGTCCTACCTGTCGCAACAATGCCATATAGGTAAACCTGGCAGATATCTAAAATAAAAACTTTTTTAATTAGGCATTTTAAGGTGTCAGGGGCATTAAAAAGCCCAAACGACATAACTTTGAACTGCCAGGTTCCTTTCCCTTGGACACAAAATGCAGTCTTCTCTTGGTCCTCTGAGGCCACATCGCACTGACAGTTCCCATTCTTCATGACGAAAGTAGAAAACCAATGTGAACATGCTAGGCTGTTTAATGCGTCAACTATCCTTGGAAGTCGATAAGAGTTTTTTTTGTCACGTGGTTAAGCTGACGATAATCTACAGAAAACCTCAGTGAGCAATTTTTCTTCATAACAAGGAGAATGGGTAACGACGATGGACTAACTGTTGGTTATATAACATCGATGTCTTTCATTTCCTTCAGAACTCCCTCTACTGCCTCATGCGATGTCAGTGGCAGTCGTCTTGGTGGCTACATTATGGCCCTGGCTTGTCCTGTATCACTGTATTGGCAGGTCACACTAGTCCTTCCAAAGTCATTCAGTACACACGAGAAAGAATCCCTATTTTTCTTCAGTAATTCAGAGACAGCATTATCCTGGCGCCAGTTAAGACTTTCTTTTGTTCGTTCGAATAGATCATACAGTTCTTATTGGAAGAGGACATTTTATATTTTCTTCCTTAGAATCCTCTAGAACATATGGAAGTATGTGTGACCTGCTTGTAAACACCTACCATGCCCCCTCCTCAAGACGAATGTCACAATCAGTTAAATTTATAATTATATCTTGAAAACTGATGGCATTAAAATATACCTAAGTCCTTGCTACAACGACTATACCTGGCAGGATGCCAACCTTCTCTGCTGGTTCAATAAGACCCAAATGCCTGACAAATTTTCCTTGACATTGGCCTGTAATGGCAATTTCACTAGAAGCAGGCTGCACAGTGGATTAGCCACATACTAATAGGCAGCTAATTGAGGAGAACAATTCATGCTGTGTTGACACCACCAACTCATTACTTCCTACTCTAAGCACACCAAGTCGAGTATCGATACAACACCCCCCGTATACGAAGTACATCAAGCCCCAAAATACATTAATTCTCTATTTCCGCTATGCAAATATTGTGCTATGAGAAGATCACCAAGCTTTAAGATCACTTTAATCTTTCTTCTACCTGGTGAGGTCTCGCTTGTTACTGTTGTCAAATAGCATCGTTCCATGCTGTCGTCAGACGATCGTTTGTGGGAAGGCCCAAGAATGCCTGGTGTTACTACTACGTCAACACTGGGACGACCATCTGTCAAGGAACATCATTCAGGCTCCACTCTACCAGTATTGCATCCCAATCCTGTTCCACCGACTGTACATGTAAGAACATTTGGGCTTTCCCTCCAGCAGTTACAGACCTTCACCCTCTAAAGTAGTTGTTTACAAGTTTTCCGGATATGTTGTATTCTCACCTGCCTCTCGTTGCCTCTTTTCCTTCTGTAGTTTCTGCTGCTGCTGTTGTGGGTGGACAGTACACTCTCAGGTGCCCTGGCTGTCCACATGACAACATTCAGACCGTCTGAGTGGGAAGCGGCGATGCTCTGTAGCAGAGACCAAGGAAGGGATGTCCTTCACAGCCATGTGCAACTCCTTCAGTGTCTTCTTCATGCTGTCTTCTTCATTTTCGTTCAGGCACAGTCGGTGCC
This sequence comes from Clitarchus hookeri, assembly GCA_002778355.1. NCBI lineage: Eukaryota > Metazoa > Arthropoda > Insecta > Phasmatodea > Phasmatidae > Clitarchus > Clitarchus hookeri. Next base: position 33,855 of record NQII01006682.1, on the reverse strand, counting down.
GGATGTCGAGGAGCGTCTCCCTGTATTACTGAATCCACATCCAATGCTCAGGCCAGGACGTCCTGCTGGTTGTGTATTGCAGCCAGACATACCGCTTGCCGAACCTCAGTGTCCCCGATGGCATCGACGAAGAAGGCAACTGCAATAATATCCCGCGCCTCCTCGGCGCACCGTTCCAGTTATAGTAGAGACAGCCGCGCGATATCTTGCAGAGCTGCTGCAGTGGCTCCCCTGGTAGCTGGGTGCGTCTTCGCAATTGGGCATGGTGGGCATGTCGCAGGTATCGGTCGCCGAAACGTAACTCCATGGTTGACACCAGTGTGTGGTACTCCAGTCGATGACGATCTAGTAGAGATTTCAGTATGCTCAGTGCGGGGCCTCTCAGTACAGTGGCGAGGTAGTTTAGATCGCTGTTCAGTTGTCCAGCCATATAGGGTAGCGACAATTTCCAACTGGTGTTGGTACTCCCACCAATAAGTCTAGCCATTGTAAGGGGTGGGTTTAGTTGGGACCCCCTTCCTCACTTCTGGCTTCAATGCCGCAGATCTTCTTCCCCTCCTTCGAGGCTCCTGTGTTAGTTTCGACTTGCACTGCTTCTTAACTGTTGTGGCTTGTCGGTGTGGTGATACTGAAACTCCATTGTTGAAGAGATTCCTGCTGTTCCTTCTCTCATGCACTGATCTTCTGTTTCTGTTTATTCTCGATTCTGTCCATCCTTTCACAGACACTGTTTACTACTTCGGTTACAGTGTTCGCTGTTTCATTTACATTGTTAATATTCTTGTTCACAGAGCCAACTCTCGTATTCATCAACTCTCGTTAATTCCCTCTATTTTCCTGTCTACATTTTCNTGATCTTCTGTTTCTGTTTATTCTCGATTCTGTCCATCCTTTCACAGACACTGTTTACTACTTCGGTTACAGTGTTCCCTGTTTCATTTACATTGTTAATATTCTTGTTCACAGAGCCAACTCTCGTATTCATCAACTCTCGTTAATTCCCTCTATTTTCCTGTCTACATTTTCATTTACAGTAGCTATTTGCCTGTCTGCATTTTCATTTACAGTGTCTAATTTCCTGTCTACATTTTCATAAACAGTTTTTGAATTCCTGTATACTATATCACATACATTATTTATATGAATATTTAAATTCTCGTTTACATTGCTTATTGAATTACTTATTTGGGTATTTAATGTATTATTTACACTTTCTTGCACACTACTAATTTTATTATCATGGCTATTAACACTCGCGCTCACATTAACCATTTGGCTTCCCAGTCCCTCAATTAATGCTTTCAATGATTCCAGATCTGCAGACCTTTTTATATTTAGCATTCACTGCGATGGTTGAACAAAACAGTGAATTAATTTTTTAAATAATTTATTACTAGCCTTTTGCCTAACTTGATTAAAAGTTCAATGCCTCCATCCCACTTATGACACCAGTGTTACATGGACGCCTGTGGGGCGTATCTGAGTTCGAGAGGGATAAAGGTGTTAACAAAAAGTAAATTAAAAAAGTTGATTTTCAGTTTATTCTCAAAGATATTATTTAAAGCACTAAATTATATATATCTGCTATTGCTCTTTTTATTTCTTAGTGAACACAATATTTAATGTATATTTCAACTATAATTAATGTTCTTAATATCTCTGTTTGATTACAGTGAATTAACTCATACTCATCATTATCACACGTTTAGTCCATCTGTTGCCTTCATTTTTAATGTATTTTACTCACGCATCCAGTCCAATAGTCCAGTCTGCAGTCGTACTCTTCACTGCTCTGATGTTCTCAGTCACATATTTTCCTCATGCTGGTCACTTCTCTCGCCGCGCGCTTCTCTTCTCGCTAGTCGCCTATCTCTGAAAATCTTCCATTCAACAACTGCCGGATCGGAGGCCCGACGCGCTTTATATAGCCGCTGGCCTTGACCTGGAAGGTTCGCTGCATCTCGAGTCTAGCTAAGAGCAAGGAGGTCAGTAATCAAAGGCATTTTTAATGTGTCTCAAAGACACCCGATATCCAAGGTTGGGAGAGGCACGCACCTGGATAGGCATAAAAGGCATGCTTTGTAAACATTCCTTTGTAAAAAGCCACTGTGTCTCCAGTTGCAACAGATAGCGCATGCTTCAATAAATCACCAATGCCTCGCACGCGAAGAGTGGCAGCCTATAATGATACTATTGCAGGCATCATATATGCCAGCAAATACAAAAGTTTTGCTGTCATTTTTTGAGATAGTGCCATATGAAGAAATTTAATTTATCACATATTTCCGGAAATAATCTTGACCGATTCCTACCCAATTTTATTAACGAGAAGTGCTGAGACGGGTTGTTTAAAGAGGAAAATGTTAAGTAGGTCAGGCACTTATTTTGGAAATGGCGGATACATACCTATTTTTCACTTAAAATTATTATAGTTGAAACCATGCCATCAATTCCAACTTATCTTGTATTCTTGCAGTATATATTTCAATTATCAAATTTGTATACACGAAGATTTTTCATCCGCCATTTTTTAATATAGCCCCATATGAAAAATAGCTGTTATGTACTACAACGGGAAACAATTCACCGATTCATGCCCAATTCTACAAACAAATGTACTGTGGCAGTTTATTTGAACTAAAATGTTTAAGTAGGTCACACACTCATATAAAAAATGGCTGCAAAAATTAATTTTGGTTTTGTTTACTATATTTTCGTAGACAATGGGCAACATGGGAATTTCGCCAATATTGTTAAAAATGATACATACACATTTGTATATACGTATGAAAATTGATATGCGCCGTTTGTTGCATAAAAATCGGGTTTGACAGAGTTATTGCAGTTTTAAAACAGTAACTTTCGCGACCTCTGTCACGTGGCCGCGGAACGCTCTCTCTTTGGTTTGACGTCACTGGTCAGTTACACGCCGGTGGCCGCCCCCAGCACGTTGCAAACACGCAACACTAACATGGAAGGCAACTTTGTGAAAGCGCAGTCAGACAATCTGCCACGAGTAGATACCGATATGGTTCTTCACTACATCGATTCCCATTGTTTTGGGGGACCTGAAATAAGAGGTGTAAAATTACGAATGTAAGAACATTATTTTCAAAGCCACTGTAGGTCTACATCACATGTTGAAACTTATTTGTTTGTACGTTTTATTGATTTACGTATTGTTATTATCATCTTTGCTTATTTTTGCGATTGCTAAGATTCAAAGTAGGAAATAAAAATATGGAATAGGTATTACATTCACAAGAATAACACAACTGTAATGACGGCGACTGCAGCGAGCGCACTCATGCTTGATGTGTGATAAGTTAACTACATTATTTAGAAATAAAACGTAATGTTGTGTTGAGAAAGAAGGTTACAAATATTTCCGTATTCTAAACCACGTTTCTGTATTCATAAAACACTTATTTGCTTTATAAATGTCAGATAACAAACAGCGCGGTGACAGTTGGCCTAAAGCTAGCACGCTAGTCTCTACCCGACACCGTACCACTTCTCGAGCAGCTGCGGGTCAGTGGCGGGCAGAATGCCGCGCTGCCGGGCGGCAAACCTGTATTTCCACGTTCCACCTCGTTTATAATCTTTTTATTGAGACCTCAAATAGTGCTTAGAAACTAAAAAATAACTTGCTTATCTTATTGTTTCATATGTTTTGTGTACCTAACATACCTTTTATTATTCACGTCACGATAGCTGTGTTTGCACTTTATTTTTAAACTGTAAGAACTGTACTTGTAAGCTGAAAATATAGATATGGTAGTTTGAGAAACACTTAATACCTGGGATGGAATTAAATGCAGCGAATAAAATCCGTAATAAAAGTTTAAGAATTGATTTTATTCTCAAAAGTAGTTTTCTTTGTGTTATAAAAGTGACGCAGCTTACTTGCGTTAAAATGCGTAGGCTAATTAGTGTCAATTTTGTGGGCTCCGTAATTTTTTGTAGCGTCCATCTCAGTTACCTAGAAGAAATGAGAAGGGCAAATATGAAAGAAAGATCATCCTCGATAAACATTTCTAAAAACATTCACTTCATTTTCTTGAAAGTAAAAATTAAGTTGCTATTTAACTTAAATTATTAGGCTTATGAAAGCTAACTAGAGAAAAATCAAAACAACTGAAATTTATTGGAAGTTGCTATGTTTGAAAAATAGTGTATAACATAAACGCAAATTTTGCAAGAGGGACCCTTGAGCCCCACCCAAATAATTTCAGGTTTAATTTTCATGGCTTAAATCGTGACATGTTATTATTTAGGCATACCATGTGAATATAACCTTACTATAATAGCTGTGCTCTTGAAACGAATGTTAGAAGTAATATTAAATTAATAAAAAATATCTATACCAAATTTTGTCTGTTAGGTCTTACTTGAAATATATAAACTGACAAAATGTAAAATTTACATTGAGTGGCAAATTTTTTTGTAAACATATTTATATGCCTTTGCTGTTATGAATAGATATTAAGAAGTTCAGTGTCAAAACTGCCTACATAGGAGAAACATAAACACCTCACATACGTCAAAATGGTCTTCGCAAACAGAAATAACTGGTTTCGGCGAAACATTTTCAAAGTCTCGCCTAACTGCGTTAAACCACTTCTTCCTGTTTTTTGTTTTTTGTAACTAACAAATATTTCATCGGGTGTTTTGCGAGTTGTTCTAGTGCACTGCGGTAGAAGACACCATTTCCATGATTTTCCTATACCTGACCCTTTAGTTTCACTTTCCATTACTTCAAACAATTTCTGTTTAACGAAATACGCATCACCGCTGAAGTAAACAAACGCAGCGGCTGAGGCTACAAATAAATTATTGAAAAACAATTGTCAACAAAAAACAGTGCATGTTGCTTATTACTAAATTATAACATAATTTGGTATACTGGCAGTATATATCAACTATCAAATGTGTCTAAAGAGAGTATGTTCTGTCAGTTATTTTGTAAGATAACCCGTCACTAATAAATTAAAATTTTGTCACATCTCGGGAAACAATCGACCGATTCCTACCAAATTGTGCGGATAAGCAGAACTGGACCTGTTGAAGAAAGTTGGTATGTCTGAAGTAGCTCAGGCACTTATTTTAAAATTCGCGGCCATATAGCCACTGTAGGTTAGTATGCTATACCATCGAAACCATGTAATTAATTTCAAGTTTACTTTGTATGCTGGCAGTATATATATTATAACCATCAAATGTGTCCATAAAGATTCTCATTTCTCCACCCTTTTTTAAGATAGCCCCACATGAAAATATATAAATATGTCACATCTCGGGATAAAATCGACCGATTTGTACCAAATTTGGCGAAGTAGTTGTACTTTGATAGGCCAATTTAATTAATACATTCTAAGTGTGCCAGACACTTGTATTCAGATTGGCACCTCTAATAACACTTTAGATTAGTGTACTATACCTACAAAACTATGTAACCTATTTTAACATAAATTTGTATGCTAATAGTATCTATCACAATAATCGAACATGCTAATGTCCTTCATTTATGAAGATCTTCACATGACATATTGGAGGTTTTGTCTTATCTCGAGTAGCAATCAACCGTTCCCCACCAAATTTTACATGCAAGTAGCGCTAGAGTATACTATGTAAACTTACATGTTTACGTACGACAAGACTTTTAAATGGCGTTAATACAGTTAATTTGTTTTAGTATGTTATTATTTCAAATAATTTATCAAAAAACTTATATTTTGCACTAACAGTATATATGAGAAGCATCAGTTATGCATACAGCAACACCTTTATGCTGCCATTTATGCAAAATAATGCCAGATGAGAAAAGTGAACATTTTACCATATTTCCAAAATAATTGAACTAATTTCCATCAAATTTTTCACAACAGCAGTGCTACAGAAGGCTGTGTAAATTTACATTATTTAAGTAAGGTCAGGCATTGATTTTCAAAATGGTTGGCAAATAAAAGTTTTCATAATTTTGGTGATATTTAATAAAGAGTGTTTGAGTGAAGAGATTCGGGTGGCTCATAACATCGACGTCTTGAGAGCACATTTATTAAACAAATTAACCGAATACAACCAAAATTTGTATGTTCACAGTGTCTATTAGAAGCTTCGTATACAAAAACTCATTAAAAAAAATTTCTAGTTATCACCAAATAAGAAAATACATTTCTTATGCCATATCACAGGGTCTAATTAACCAATTTCCACCAAATTCTTCTCTTAACAGCGCCATGGTAGGCCATGTAATAATACGTGTTTTAAGTTGCTCGGGCACTTATTTTCAAAATGACGCCTCTGCAAATATTTTAGTTCAGTAATCCTTATCTACCAAAATATTATACTTATGACGTCCAAATTTTATGCTCCGAATCCTATATTCGCAATACAGGTTATTTCATGATAGTTTGTGGTACGTAGTTTTGGGGGTTCGATTACTGGGTAAGGCAAGTGTGTTTTTGTAATCGTGTCACTACTGTTGCATATGTTTCTGTTTTCTTTTCTAATGATGTTGCTTTCAGAAATATGTCAAGTCCTACCAACCATTTAAACTTTTAAGAACTTCATTACAAATTGTTTGCGCCAATATAGAGGAAAGTAGACTTATTAAATATATCACTAACTTTTTGTTTCTCTTGCATCTCAAATACAAAGGTTTCGATTATTTCCTAAAGGTGCTGTGCCAGCGGCCGAGTGGTCTAGGGCTATCGTAGGAAGACCCAGAGAGTACCCGCACTCAACTCCACAGAAGACACGCAACACATGCTCTTGCTCATCAACCCGAGATCACTGGCCTTACATCATTGCAAATCTGTTGGATAGGAAACTGCTGTCGTGTTTAATGAAGGAAAATCCCTGTTCGTTTCTAATATGTATTTGGAATACGTTTCTTTTTCTTTTTTCCTTGAAAATACTTTTTATCAATTTATAAATGCTTTTGTAGTCATAGTAAGAAATCTAAAAAACGTGATTGAAAATATACATTAATAAGATATTATTATGTAAAATTTCACCAAACATGGATTTTAGACAAAATTACTTTCCTTTATAGTGGAGTTGCTATTAACTGAGTTTCCACAAATATTCAAAATATATGAAATGATAACATTTTAAAATTATAATTTTGACAATTTCCTCTTCTTTCAAACTGCTTAGGTTAACACTTTATTAATTCTGACACCGCAGTAAGAATGACTGGAAACATGAAAAATTATAAATTAAAATTGATATTAAAAAGTTAGCCCCCAATTAAAAGAAATACATGAAAATTCAAACTGGCAATACTGATCTCGCGACACTCGTGACTAAGCCGCGACTAACCCTTACTACAGTCGGTCCTGCCAGTTATATACGTACATAGTTCCCCTCAAAGCGTCTATCGTACTCCATCACATTTGTCCTAGGACATGCCAGCACTGGAGACGTCAACTAACAATTATCTTCCAATAAGATTCAGTTTGCTCATTCCGTGATGAGGTGACAGTAGCGAGGATGCGTGTAGCAGGTGATGTTGGCATCGCGCAAGGCTCTAGTCCACTGCGCATGTCAGTATACTAGCAGACATCCTTGCTCATCACGCCAGTTGCAGAGAACGCAGGCAGGTTTAACTGTTATACCATATATGAACATACCCGGTGTTTTCCCAGCCCCGGGCAGCAATGCTTACCAACATGAGTAATGTAGTTCTTATCTCCTTGTGCGTGCGGGTAAGGTTTATTCTACTCAGTTTAGGAACAGAACGTGATTTCTTATAGCAGAGTTATGCGTAGAGGAATATTCAGCTGTTAGGTTCAGAGTGTTTTAAATGGTAACTTTTAATTAAAATTGTAAGCTACGTGAATAATAAAAGAAAAATACTGTTCTTACTTATCAAGATATTTTATATTTTATTTAGGATTATTACAACTATCCTGTTTTTCAAGTTAGATAATATAGAAAATGAAGTACAGTGCCGACACTAGCGCTTACCTAGTGGCACAAATATTTTGTTGCCAAACTTTTAACATTGTTCTTCCAAACCTGCAGTATAAGTAACCTCAGTGTGGTATAACAAGACGTAACCTCGTCACAGAGCGTTATGGCTGCAGGAAATATGTGTGTTCAAGAACTGGAAACACTGCAGAGACTGCGTCCCAGCCTCATCACAGTATGCACGCACAACACGCAAAATACGCACAACCATAGGAAGCTACCCTCTCTCACACTTTCAGCTGGTGACTATTATATAATGACGTGGTAATATAATATATTGTGTGTTGCATATGTACATTCTACATTCAATGTAAGTAAGTTTCACAATTAAAAGTATTCAGTAAATGCATTTTTACCCTTTTCTCAGTTTCAAAAATACTGTTCATAGGCAGAACAAGATAACAAAGGTATCAGCTAGGTGTGTGAAGTTTCTGGAAAACTATATGTAAGCTGAAACTTTTGAACAGTATTTAAACAACACTTGTGTTTATAAGAGAATCTCTTGATAACGTGTCTGTGTTGGAGGCACTTTGCTGCCGCGTGGATATTTCCTCATGGAAGCGGACTAAAGGACACTTGCGGTGACAGTTATAAATATAGCTTATTTTTCACGAGCCTACGCTATACGTAGCATTTAATACACCTAAAATTCATATTAATAACTTCACCCACGATTACTTTTGAAACTTAGAAGTGATTAACTGAAATGTTGTGACATGCGACCCAAAAAAGTACTTGATGAATTATTTGCAGTCTTCACGAACGAAGTATTATTAAGAAATTAATGTTTGTTATAAAATAGGTTTGAGTTATAAGCCTACGGTTTTTTCACTTCAAAATAATAAACACGAAAAATGAATGTAGCACGAACGTGTCTTATCAGACTAGAACAAGCATTTGTAACTGAAGTATAAATAATGGACTGGCTCCTCCAAGGTTACATATTACCTATAACTACTCCACATTCTCTGAGAAACTGTGTGGCTGTCTCTTTGATATGGCGTGGTGGTACACGAAGAGGTAATCGTTGAGTTGACAGTTGAGGGTGTGGGTGGCTGTTCAACAACGAGGTCTTGAGAGCCGATGAGGGTAAATTGAGGTGAGAATGAAGCGGCTCCGGAATAAAACCTCAGGGGAAAGGGGAGATCCCGAGAAAAACCGTCGACAAGTGGATTCGTCCTGTACGATTCCCTCTTGTGAAAACCCGGTAGTGACCCGGCCGGGGATTGAACCCGGTTCGCCTTAATAGGAGGCGAGCAGTCTAAACGCTCAACCACCACGGCACCAAGAGGAGGTAATCGTGAAAGGCCTTAGAAGCAAAGCGGAGCCACGGTGGCAGAGTGGTCAGACTGCTCACCTCACACCAAGGCGAACCGAGTTCAATCCTCGGCTGGGGCCACCCATTGACTTTCGTAAGTGGGAATCGTGCCGGACGATGCTACTGATCGACAGGTTTTCCAGGGGATCTTCCGTTTCTCCCACCCTTACATTCCGGCGCTTCTCCGATCTAACCTATTTCACCCTCATCGGTTCTCAAGACCTTGTGGTTAAGAGCCACCCAAACCCATCAAATGAACTCAACTTAGAAGCAAGGCATACACCGCTTCTTCCCTCACCAGCATGTTCACCTTACACTATACCTACTGCACATTTCTGGGATATGATCTCTTCGCAACTAAGCCCCTCATTCTACTTCAGTAGGCAGTATCGAGGAGCTGTGGACTCGGGTAGAAGCAGACTGACAGGACATTCCCCAGGAACATGTCCAATACCTGTTTGATTCGATGCCAAAGTGTGTGTTGGCGGTTCATGGTTATTTGAGCACTTTTGGAATCAAACTTAGAAAAATATCACTGCTCCTAGCTGTATATATGTGAACGTGTACAATGAATGGCATGCAACTAGTAAATTTGTTATGACATAGGGAAAGTAGTTCTTAATGTTTAAATTAAAGTGTTACCTACNGTTCATGGTTATTTGAGCACTTTTGGAATCAAACTTAGAAAAATATCACTGCTCCTAGCTGTATATATGTGAACGTGCACACTGAATGGCATGCAACTAGTAAATTTGTTATGACATAGGGAAATTAGTTCTTAATGTTTAAATTAAAGTGTTACCTACGTAAACAATTGTAAATACTGAAATAACTTGTTTTTTTATTTATATAAGTGTAAGAATTATTAAATTCTTTAAATTATAACTCTCCAAACCATTTAGAATTTCACTTCACTGATGTATGAACAAAGTTGTGAGGCCCATGATAATGTTAATTCAACGCATGGTGGAGGAATACACAATGTGCATACTAGTAGATCTTAGGCAAGGCTTTGTAAAGTTCGCAGTTTACAGCGAACAGCCTTTGGCAGTTCTTGTAGTCGCTCGTGGAGGCTTTACAACATACTGATAGTTTGATTGTAATTTTGTTGCATTGCTCTGAATCTGTAATTGTTTTATTTAAATACTTTTAGTAGTTTGTGTAATAAATTTCCTTCCATTCTGATGGTTCTTTCGTGGTGCTGCATATGTCATTAACATGAATATAGATATTTGTGTATTTCATGTCCTTATGCTATTCGAAATATCGTGTAGCATACGTTTTCCACATTACAAAAATTTCAAAATATTGTTTTTTTAAACAATTTGCTACGTTTGTATATGTTTATTATATACAGACAAAAACCTGACAGAAAATATTAGTGGAATGTGAAAAGTATCATAAAAGTTAAACAGCTCACAAAATGTTTGGAAAATACATAAATAAAGAAAAAAATGTGTAGAACGTACATAAAATAGGTCATAGCAATACATGTTACCAACGGTAATGATGCAAAATGTGAATGTCAGTGTGTCTCTAACAAAAAAAAAGTTACTAATATCACAAACAAATAATTATCAAAGAACAACAAAATATGCAAAATTGTTTCTGTGACTTAAGAAGGTCTCTTTCTTCCTACTGCAGCTTAGTACTGTGTATCACATCCATGTGCATTTTACGTGTACCTAACACGCCATGGCATGTTTGTAATAAATGTGTTGATGTTATCTTTCGGATGAAGATGCAATTCCCTTTGTAAACTCTTATGGTATTTGGAAGTGTTTCTGGAGGTTGTGGACGATGATAAACTACTATTTACAGCTTGTCCCAGGCATGTTTAATGCATAAGTACAGTCTCCGTTGATCACCCAAGAACACAACTCCTACCATTCAAATAGCCTTATCGCACAATATAAACATTTTGTGATGTGCCCGCCGCCGAACCCTCATTGCCACCGAATGGCCTTCGTGTCATAAGTTCGAGAGCCTTGACTCCCATAATTCACCGGGTATTTGTCAAACAAATGCACCGCGACACATACTCAAATCATTGGGTCGGCGTGGGGCGCCGTGTGAATGTGGTTGGTTGGGCATCGGACCCGTATTTAGGCTGCTTAATGGCGCTGCCTATTGTATGCAAAGTTACGTATTCGTGTCTTCGGAGGGGAGAGGAGGTTCTTTTGCAGCCTCCCGGCTGGAGTGCATGTGATTGTCGTGATGTCTCTCTGACATTTTCAATTGTTGTATACAGATGTGCTAATTAATTTCGCATATAATGTGTTGTTGAGTCTCTATTCTCCCGGGGCAGCCCAAAGGGTACGTTTCATCGCTTCCTCGTTTGTGACATTGAAAAGGAATAAAATACAATGTGTAAGTAAACTACAGTTGGTAGGTCCCGGGTACAAAAATCTATACAGACTTCAATGTAGGTGGAGCCCCCCTTCCCGAGGTCCAAATTCTCTTCTTCCTGACATGAAATAGACTATCAAGTCGGTGCATCAGTTGGAGTATATAGTGCAGATAAAAAAAGGTAAAGTTTGTTTGTATATATACATTTTTTTGTAGTTAGATATATTTTTTAAATATTTTTGGGAGATTTTTTAGCTATTATATATTTTTATTAATCTTGCCCAATATGTACAGTATGTATACTACATGATGTATACAATAAACTATACTATGATTAGGTTATGCCCTCCCATGATCACTGTTCCCTGGACCAGTGTGTGCGCCTACTAGGCCTGGTTCTCGAGTGGTGGCTGGGGCAGATCTCCTTGCCAAGAACCCACGCATTTGACCCTTCAAAAAGTTAACCTTTGTGTCTTGTTTGTGTGTATGTGCTTTTACTGTCTACTGCGATGTGTTTCTTTAATCGTGCACAGCTTGGCCGCAGTCGTCATGTGTCCAAAGTGAGCTAAAAATATATACAAGTTCATGAAGAAACACTAAACACGTGGCTGAAAGTGTTAACGTAACTGGGCCTTGTATGTGGGGTGATGCAATGTGCGGGCTATGCAGCAGTAACTGAACGTGTGTTGCAGATGGCGTGGTGGTACACGGAGAGGTGCATGTGACTGGACTGCCAGTGGGAGACTACATGGACCTTATGAGTGGCTGGTATGTGGGGTGATGCACTGTGCGGGCTATGCAGCAGTAACTGAACGTGAGTTGCAGATTGCGTGGTGGTACACGGAGAGGTGCATGTGACTGGACTGCCAGTGGGAGACTACATGGACCTTATGAGTGGCTGGTATGTGGGGTGATGCACTGTGCGGGCAATGCAACAGTTGCTGTGCGTGTGTGTTGCAGATGGCGTGGTGGTACACGGAGAGGTGCATGTGACTGGACTGCCAGTGGGAGACTACATGGACCTTATGAGTGGCTGGTATGTGGGGTGATGCACTGTGCGGGCAATGCAACAGTTGCTGTGCGTGTGTGTTGCAGATGGCGTGGTGGTACACGGAGAGGTGCATGTGACTGGACTGCCAGTGGGAGACTACATGGACCTTATGAGTGGCTGGTATGTGGGGTGATGCACTGTGCGGGCAATGCAACAGTTGCTGTGCGTGTGTGTTGCAGATGGCGTGGTGGTACACGGAGAGGTGCATGTGACTGGACTGCCAGTGGGAGACTACATGGACCTTATGAGTGGCTGGTATGTGGGGTGATGCACTGTGCGGGCAATGCAACAGTTGCTGTGCGTGTGTGTTGCAGATGGCGTGGTGGTACACGGAGAGGTGCATGTGACTGGACTGCCAGTGGGAGACTACATGGACCTTATGAGTGGCTGGTATGTGGGGTGATGCACTGTGCGGGCAATGCAACAGTTGCTGTGCGTGTGTGTTGCAGATGGCGTGGTGGTACACGGAGAGGTGCATGTGACTGGACTGCCAGTGGGAGACTACATGGACCTTATGAGTGGCTGGTATGTGGGGTGATGCACTGTGCGGGCAATGCAACAGTTGCTGTGCGTGTGTGTTGCAGATGGCGTGGTGGTACACGGAGAGGTGCATGTGACTGGACTGCCAGTGGGAGACTACATGGACCTTATGAGTGGCTGGTATGTGGGGTGATGCACTGTGCGGGCAATGCAACAGTTGCTGTGCGTGTGTGTTGCAGATGGCGTGGTGGTACACGGAGAGGTGCATGTGACTGGACTGCCAGTGGGAGACTACATGCACCTTATGAGTGGCTGGTATGTGGGGTGATGCACTGTGCGGGCAATGCAACAGTTGCTGTGCGTGTGTGTTGCAGATGGCGTGGTGGTACACGGAGAGGTGCATGTGACTGGACTGTCAGTGGGAGACTACATGCACCTTATGAGTGGCTGGTATGTGGGGTGATGCACTGTGCGGGCAATGAAGCAGTCACTGGGTGTGTGTTGCAGATGGCGTGGTGGTACACGGAGAGGTGCATGTGAATGGACTGCCTGTTGGAGACTATATGCACCATGTGAGTGGCTTCATGCACCAGGAGGATCTATTCGTTGCCAGCCTGACCGTGCGGGAGCACCTGAACTTCATGGTAACGCACACAACAGTCACTTCTTACACCCTGATTACACATATTTCAGAGCTTCCAATATCCTGCAAGGATATATTTTCAATTCTCATTTCATATTCTTCAACAATACAACGTGTACTGAAATGGCAGTCTGTAATTTCGGGGTTTCATAGAGAAGTGAAGGGAGAGAGAGTGGGAGAAAGATTTGGGCTGGTCTAAACAACGAGACCTTGAGAGAAAGAGAATTGAAAACTGGAAAAATTATATATGGGTGATTTGTTTGTTACGGCCAACTGTTAGTTTCAGCATCTCTATGACACTTGTGTATTATCATGTGCTGGGCACCCACCAACTACACAGTAGTTATGTAATGAATGTAGTAATTTATGCATTGTAAAGTTCCACATACGGTACATCCTGCACTGAGTGTACACATTAATACACATCACTCTACAGTGGGTCACCTTAAGAAATTTTCTGTTCGAATATATCAAATATCTTTACAGATATCACGGCGAAACTTCATGCAGAGATTATGACTGTTGAGGAAATGCTGAATAATGTGCAAGGTAATGTATGGTGTGTGCGGCCGCACTACAGCGAATGTACGGTGGAAACTTTTTAACATTTGATGTAAGTCCCGTATTTCTAAGTATTAATGTGTACTGTCAGTACATGAGGTACCACATGTGAACATTCACAATGCGTAATTTACAATGCGTAATTCACTATCTTCTTCACCGCAGTACTGTGTAGCTTGTACAGGGCCCTACACATGATCATACACTGGTGCCATAGGGACATTGAGACCAACGGTTCTCTATAACAAATAAATCCCCCATTTATCTTCTCTTATATTTTCACTTATCTTCACAACCCCGGTGTTACAGTCCGCAATTTCGGTACACGTTTTATTTAAGATGAACACATAGAGAGAGAAAATAGGTTTAGAGTGCTCTTCTAGCTGGCAGTAAGAACTATCCATGTTCCTACATCGGACTACTTTTCTGCCAATAACTTCATAAAAAAACTTGGATAACATTTGAGATTATGTTAGCAAGTGATTTCAGATGTTTGTGCACTTTCGCTAACCTTGTATAAATGCAACTATACTTTTTTGAAGTTATTCAAGGTAACTTAATCAAATAAACGGTAAGAGTTTAAAATTTAAGTGTAAGCGAACACGTTTATCTATGTTAACCATGTGACTTTGACAGTTGTACTTGCTATAGGCCTTTATTGCATACTTGCAGAGAAAACTAAAATCGGTCTACCTCGACTTTAATCTATGGTTGAAAATTGCCATGTAGCATTTAACATTATTCATGCGTGAACCAAGTGAAACTGTCTTTCTCATATTAATAAAAAAAATGCTTCAGTAGCCGTAAATGTATATATTATACCCTCAGTACAACGTGAAATGATAGAACTATATTTACGAATTCGTTGTCATCTAAACTAGGAGCTGGGGCCNATGCTTCAGTAGCCGTAAATGTATATCTTATACCCTCAGTACAACGTGAAATGATAGAACTATATTTACGAATTCGTTGTCATCTAAACTAGGAGCTGGGGCCCCGGTGGCTGAGAGGCTAGCCTGCTCGCCTCCCACCAAGGCGAACCGGGTTCAATCNCCCCGGTGGCTGAGAGGCTAGCCTGCTCGCCTCCCACCAAGGCGAACCGGGTTCAATCCCCTGCTGGGTCACTCCTGGATTTTTGCATGTGTGAATCATGGTGGACGATGCGGCTGATCGACTGGTTTCCTAGGGGATCTCCCGTTTCCATCTGCCCTTTCATTCTGGGGTTGCTCCATACTCACCTCAATCACTCTCATCGGCTCTCAAGTTCTCTCTGTTAAGAGCCGCCCAAGTCTCTTCATTCACTCATTCAACTCGTAGCCCTCACGCTAGTGTGCACTGTAGCATACATGTACTTAAGGACTGTGCTTTTTTTCGAAGGTCGATTTACAATCTCTCACTTCACCGTGAACGGCTTTAATAAACCAGGCTGTTGCTAAAGAATTTTATCGGTTCACTCAGGTTGATGCACCGCTTCACTAACAAAAAATCTTGACTTTTAGGGCAGCAGGACATTTATGGAATCGATTTTCAGGATATCAGATTCCAAACTTACACATTTGTATCAGAATATTCAATTAGATTATTATGGTCCTAGATNTCGATTTTCAGGATATCAGATTCCAAACTTACACATTTGTATCAGAATATTCAATTAGATTATTATGGTCCTAGATGATGCAGGTTCTATCCAAATACTGGTGAAGTTCTCCTGAAGTAATTATATTTTTTGTAGTAGAATCAAGTGCTTTACTCTACGTTTACACTTAAAGAAACTGCCACAAATAGGCCGATACATTAATTTAATAACCACCTTNACAAGTGCTTTACTCTACGTTTACACTTAAAGAAACTGCCACAAATAGGCCGATACATTAATTTAATAACCACCTTTAATAATTATTTGTAATGTCATTTATAACAACTATAATAACTTAATTCTTTTTCGTAAAAAATTTGTAATTTTCATATTATACCTCTCTAGCTAAAAATTTTTTAAAATAATAAAAAAAAATAATTTTAGTAATTAAAGATATAATTTAAAATAAATAAACTCTAAATTAGATTTGGAATAAACGTAAGCTTTCACGCATGGCGTTTTTTATTACGTACATACACCTATTTCTGACGAAAGTCCAAAGATAAAAGTAATTGTTATTCAATCCTGTGTTTCTACATCACGCCTACCAGCATACTCCATCCCACTACTAATGAAAATGTTTATACAAATATTTGTCATTCCCATCTTACCGTATGTTATAAACCCCGTAGTTCATGACAATTGTACTTAATATCTCAGTACTGCTCACACTGATTGGTAATTTTGGCAGAGCTTAAGATAGTGGACCCCCTCCCCCACCACCCTCAACAACTTTCCAGAAGGATGAGTTTTTTTTAAACCATGAATTGAATTGAACAGCGTATTCTTTCTCACCGTGAATTATGCTGATATTTAAATAATTACGTGGCGCTAGAATTAAAACTATTTTAAAGCACAAGACGCAGTATCGAACTATTCTTGCTAATATTAAGTGATATCAAGTCTGTTTGCAGTGTGTCGAGTGTTTGATACGGGGCATTACTGCGTAACACTAAATTATTTTTATTTTTATAATTGCACTATTTTTTTTGGATAAGCTCTGTCAAAATTAAGTAACACTCTTTATAATGTAAAAATTACAGCAATCATTCTAGGTACTGGAAGTTTGTTGTTTCCCAGAGAGCTTGACAACTGGCTTCACCGCCGGAGATAGTGAAGTGAGATGGAGAGACAGCAGTGACGCAGTGCAAGTGCGAGGCAAACGGGAGTGAGCCGTCGGCAATGGCAACGTCAGCCACGTAATAGCGGGGTGTAAAAACGCGGTTTGACCCTGACGGGAATAGAGAGCAGATCACCTTGACGGGAAGCCAGTGCATTTGTGAGGTTTTGGCCACAGCCCCAGAACACGTATCGTACTGTGAGAATTATTATGAAGTTACACTGAGAAAAAGGTTTTGTTGAATCAAACAAAGTTTGTTTGGCGAGACCAATATATTTGGCTGTATAGGAGGAATGAAATGTTTTGTTGCTGAAACCAAGTTACTTGGTTGTTCTTATTTGGTTTCCCCAGACATATGGTTTGGGACACTGAAGGTTTGCTTGGCTCCATGTACATTAAAGAGTTTGGGTTGATATCAATACATTTTTAAAGATCAACCAGGATTCGAACTTGTCACCTGCATTAGAGTGCTAAGCCCTAGTAACCCCAGCTAATGTGACAACCGATGAAGTCGGAAAGTTGTTAGATATATATACAGCAAATACTGGACCATTTGAACAAACGAATATTTCATGTTTCACAGCTTTGCTTTTCAGTTTCCTGTTGAACATATTTTGTTAGTGTGTTTATGCGATTATTAAGCATCAACATATGTACTACCAAACTCGCTGACTCTCCTAATTGCCACAAAAAATACAAAAATTCTCGAGCTGTATTTTCAAACGAAGGCAATCTGATGAGTGCCAAGCATATACTTACAGTTGACTCAACAAACTGTTTTTTTTTACAGTCTTATATCTTTTGGTCCAACACAAATATTATGTTTATTCAAACGTGTGTTTTGTTAGATAAACAAAATTAATTTTTTGGTTATAAAATTTGTTTGTTAAAGAAAATATTTTTTAGGGCAACTAAACATATTTTTGGCCCTATACAAACAATTTTTTTTTGTCTCATTGTAGGTCGGTACTATAAGCGTGTTTGTTGTTCAGTAATATTTGTATCACATATTGTACGCACTCAAAACATTTTACAACAGGAAAATTTATACGTATTCAATACAGTCCTTCAAGAACCATTTGCATCTTGAATTCTGATTAGTTGTCACTCGTAAAGATATACCCTTTCAATAAATAAAATTATTAGTACTGAGATTTGCGTCAAAATGTCAGAAATATTTCATAGTTCAGCAGTAGTTTAATTAATTTCAGGGTAATCCAGTATTTTGCAGCAATATAATGTCTTGTGAATTATCAAATGATTTTTGATAACATTTTTCTGTTTTGAAAATAATTGCTTCCTTTAAAAATATTCAGCTTTAATTATATTTCCTATATTGCATGCAATATGCATAGAGTATAAAACAATTTGTAACAGCGTATCTGTGAATTTCTTGTTTCTCCACATAAGGTACATATTAATAAACATTTTTTTGTTTATGGTGGTTTTTTGCCTATGTGTTTAAATCTTTATCACACTAAAAGTGAGTGGTTTATTTTCATTGTAATATGACGATGACAGCAAATTACCGAACGGAAAATCTAAGTTTAAATGCTTGAAGGGGCCCCCTTGGGATGGGGGGTCCTTGGACAAATTACCCTATCACTGCGCTCCCCCCCCCCTTCCCCCGCCCTCTTAACCAATCGTAGTAATGGATCATCCAGGGATGTGGCAATCAAACAAGTTAAAAAGTAATGCCCTTATTATGTATTTTATGTGGGATACATTTATTGCGCTGGTTTAGCTCTCTCGATATTCTATGCTTTCTTTATCAGTGATAATACGCGCTTTTAAATTCCATTTTAATCTTAATGGATATATATCTTTGATGAGGAAACTTTTGTGGTAGTATGTGAAATTCGTCCCATTCGTCTCTTTTATATTAAACAACCCGAACTCACGCCGTCCACAGTTGGAAACATCTGCCTAACAGACAACACTAGTGTTTGTTTTTTAATCAAAATTTTATTAATAAATATTAATTGAAAAACATACCACGTTTGTATGACTTAATATGCTAATTGAAACCTACACAAAAATACCTTAACCCTGATAATTTTTAATTTCTCAGACAATATAACTTTCGGGCTAAATACTAGAGGCCACAACTTTTCTCTAATATTGCGAATATGTACTCAAGATCACTTCATCTCTGTCACTCTGCCGTAACTTTGTAGCCCGGATGATTACTTTACAACACTTATATTTAGCAGACGTACTCACATTTATTATGAAGANCCTTAACCCTGATAATTTTTAATTTCTCAGACAATATAACTTTCGGGCTAAATACTAGAGGCCACAACTTTTCTCTCATATTGCGAATATGTACTCAAGATCACTTCATCTCTGTCACTCAGCCGTAACTTTGTAGCCCGGATGATTACTTTACAACACTTATATTTAGCAGACGTACTCACATTTATTATGAAGAATTCTGAAAAAGAATGAAAGTCATTGGAACATTCTACCCACCTTATCGAGTAATACTACTGGTCCGATACGATCGTTTACAACTCCTCCGAAGAAAAAAAAAATAGTTAGTGGTTCGTGTGTTCGACAATCTTAGAGAGAGAACTGAGAGATAGCTGGAGTTACTCAGAGCACAGCTACATTGATACCTAGGTAAACTGAAGCCATTACAGACTGTCACGCCATCAGCCATAGCTACAATCGGAAGTCTGTATTCCGGGGTAAGAGGGTCAGCATGCCAAAGCAGCAATTCCGAAGGCTATGGAGATATGCGTGATGAAACGTGGACGCGCACTTGCCATCGCTACTACGCGTTCTTCGCTCAACGAATAAAACTCGACGTCAACAGGTGAACACATTTCCATACTAGATTTCTTGCTAGGCATTTGTGATTCATTATGTGCACATTGTGTTTCCACGGAAAGATCATTCAACCTAAATTCTTAGTCAAGGAATGGTTATGTTTTGTTATATCAAGTTGCCTAAGGGAACTAATAATTTCATGAAGTGGTATTAAGGTTTGAAAATCATACGTAAATTCCTTTAGATAGTTTAACATTTTAATACAAAATTTGAATTATTTTATATGTATAAAGTATATGATTCAGAAATTTTTAAAAGGAGTTGAAAAAGTAAGGTGAAAAATAGAAGTTTTAAATAATAATTTCGCTGATCAAACATTTAAATCAATAAACAAATGACCTTCCATTCAGCGTGGTTAAATTTGCCGTAAATCCTTTCGTTTATTGTATTTGCTCTTACAAGAACTTATAAGAAATGTCTACATGTTAAGTAATCTTCTTGAAAATATAATATAATAAATTTATTGGTCACCGGTAGTGCATTACGTAGCAAATTATTGTCTGTTGAATTATTTTTTGTGCATGTACGCGCATTCCAGCAAATAATTGTTCTGACAATATTAAGTTTTCCAGGAAAGATAACAAATGAAACAGTTATTTACAGCAACCTTTCTATTAAATGTAGTTAAAAAAAATTGTTAAAATGGAAAAATACAACTTTTTTAGGTATTTCCTGCGCCATTACCTTAAGGGAAAGGAGAAAATTACAAAGTATATTCTGTAGTTTAATACATTGCATTACAAAGCACCCTTCGTCGATGCTCCTTCAGATTCGTTTCGCAGCTGGTGGCTGGGGAGTGAGGGATTTGCTGCCGCCATCATGTATTGCATCACCGCTGCCATATTGGATGATGTCACAACTGCCATTTTGGATAACCTTGACCTTTGGTCATTATCTTGTTTCTGGTCGCTATTTTGTTTCCAGAATTTTTTACTTCATGCTTTGTCATACAGTCTTGCTAGTTCATGCTCTGTCATTCCTTCTTGTCTATCTCATTCTTTCTGTCCTCTCTCCTACCTCTCTCTTGCCTGTTACATCTCTCTGTAGCCTTCGTCCACCATCTACATAGTTCTCTAGTGACTTTCGTTCGTCTTCCGCCTGCNGCCTGTTACATCTCTCTGTAGCCTTCGTCCACCATCTACATAGTTCTCTAGTGACCTTCGTTCGTCTTCCGCCTGCTAGGGGCGCTGGTGTCGGCCATGTTGTTTGTGACTGCCATAGTGCAACACCCTATTACTCATTATGTTGCTGTTAAGCCACTCCATTACTGACCTTCCTTCTGCCCCGCCATCTTGAATGCCATCTGCTGTAAGCAGCCATCTTAGATTTCGTCTGCTGTAGGCAGCCATCTTGGATGTTGTCTGCTATATGTAGCTATATTGTTTTGTCTGCTGTAGACAGTCATCATGGATGTAATCTGCTGTAGGCTATCATGTATGTAGTTCCTTTGTCCAAGTCGATGAATGACACAATAGAGTATGCATCTACTGCATGCACAACTCGTACCTCTGTTCGACAGCCATATTTTCTTTCAGTTGTATAGTGACACCCAGGAGCACTGTGACAGCTAAAAACATTCTCTGGAGGAGTGCTGGACATTGGGTCGGCATGTATACGACACCTTAGACTGCTCGGCTATCGGAGCTGTCTGGAAAGTAGGGTTTTAAATGTCGTACACACATAACCCTTCCATCATCATTCGAAAAATAATTTTTTTTTTCTTTTATTACATGTATTATTATTGGCCAGCGTATGGGCCGAAGTCGATGAAAGATATTCTAGGCGTATTGATAACGATTTATTTAATATTTATTATATTATAAAATGTTTTTATGTTATGTATGAGGAGGAAAATGAAGTTGGTTTAAGTCTGTATAAAGTTATCAGCATCGAATAAATTGTGGTTCAATCATTTGCTGCATGTAAATAAATATATTTCATATTCATACCCCCACCGAGACCATCGAAGGTATACAAATGCAAAATTAAAATAACATTAAGCATACAATGAGTGTTTAGGAACATGAACCAGACAACTTGGATCATGAATTCCATTATATTTGAAATATTTTCATGTAATTTGTAATGTAGAATAAATTTTATGTGTAAGGCCTGTATAGGATTTTTAGAAACAAATAATTTATATTACCAGTTACGAGGTAATACATTTAGTCACGTGCGCTCCACTTTTTGTCACACATTTAAATTATAATAAATATTTTGCATTTGCATATCCCCACATAGACCATAAAAGGTATACAAGTGCAAAAGTGAAAACACTTATGGGAAACAAATAAATATTTACCAACATGAATACAACAAAATCTTAAAAAAATAAAATATTGGTAGGAATTTTACTCACGGTTTATCAAAGCGAGACCGAAGNATGAATACAACAAAATCTTAAAAAAATAAAATATTGGTAGGAATTTTACTCACGGTTTATCAAAGCGAGACCGAAGTTGATGAAATTATGTATCCCAAACACACTAATTATATATTTTAATAAAATTAATGTATTCACTTAATTACAAGTAANTTGATGAAATTATGTATCCCAAACACACTAATTATATATTTTAATAAAATTAATGTATTCACTTAATTACAAGTAATAAAAACACGCAAATTGTCACTCCTCAGGTGGGATTATGACATCGCACACACGCCTCAGGATTGCATGCAGGTTCCGTACCTGGTCCAGCAGGATACTGCAGTTGTTGTTGCACAACTTGAGTAGACAAGTACAACAAATTTAGATAGCAAATGGTCCACCCGAAGAGCAAGGATGAATCCCTGAATAATGGCGTTGAAAAATATACGATTCATCGCCTCCAGCACTCGCAGGAAGACGCGACCACCTCGTTCGACGTTTTGTGATCAACTGTCGTCTCGAGAATGTGTAAGGCCGCCGGGCGGTCAGCCGATGACGTGGTTGGCGTGCAGGTTTTGGCGAGTCGAGGGATGACACATTGGGCGAGAGATGCGTCACGCACCAGGATGACGCACCAACCCCATGCAGGTCATGCCAGGCCCAGCCCAGTAGCGCACTTATCTCCCTTTACAAGAGACATTCAGTTATACAGTACAAGATAATCATTTATTTCGTTTTTTAAATATAATATACATGTACTTTTATTTATTATTTGCCATTTATAGGTCCAGAACTGTACGCTCCTTATGAAACGAATTACCCTCGAATCATATAGCCATATTATAAAGAGAAGAGGTTTACCTTAANTGCCATTTATAGGTCCAGAACTGTACGCTCCTTATGAAACGAATTACCCTCGAATCATATAGCCATATTATAAAGAGAAGAGGTTTACCTTAATTGAAAAACCTTTGTCGGTGTACCACGCATGCATAAGACCTGGAAGTCACGAAGGCATATCCTAGATATTGATGTAAACTCAACATAAGCTCAGACCACAATGATTTTCATGTATGTACCCTACNGCGAAGGCATATCCTAGATATTGATGTAAACTCAACATAAGCTCAGACCACAATGATTTTCATGTATGTACCCTACTGACCAAGAAAGCGACTCACCACTTATAACTGTTTTAATTACATTCCCAATGACAAAATATTTTAATTCATGTAAAACTTCAGAATGGTAAACATACCTATTTTTATATATCGCTATTCTACTTTTCATATTAAATATCTCATGTAACCTGGTGCTGTAGAGAGTGCACTGACCTTGAGTATGAGACATTGTGGGTTCCATCCCCTGGAGTGTCGCTCCTACTAAAGCGAGAGTTTTCTAAACAACAGGAAGGATTCGAATATGGTTATAAAACAGACACACGTGCTATTACACAATATTGTCCCCAACACGTAACCAAACTTTTTGGAAATGTATGATAAAGCATGTTTAAATTTTATTATAATATATTAATAATTTGTAGTGCTAGGACGTATATTTTTGCAAGAATGAATATTGTTTAGTATTTAATGTTTATATAATACACGAAGTATAGCATTAGTACAATCTCAGTGCAAATATTGGAAAAACTAGGACAGCTTCCGACAGTGCAGCCTGCGGTTCTAGTCTCTCACAATCATTTTATAGATGTTTGTTACATACTGACGCAGGTGGAGATATCAGATTGGTGTGTGTCGGTTTGAGTCCTCGTTGCACCAATTTCATATGGTCTGGAAGGAGAATACAAATATCATACGTTAATTATTATTTCGATAGTACTTCGTGATCAGCTGCAGNTTCATATGGTCTGGAAGGAGAATACAAATATCATACGTTAATTATTATTTCGATAGTACTTCGTGATCAGCTGCAGTGAACAATATAGGTATACAATTTCTTATAGTATGATACATAAGAAAATATAATTGCATTCGATGAAANAACAATATAGGTATACAATTTCTTATAGTATGATACATAAGAAAATATAATTGCATTCGATGAAAAGTAGCATTGAGAACACAATAGAACACAATCCAGCTAAGTTGAATATCTAACCAATCTAGCGCCATGGAGACAGATTATCGCTAGCACACAAGACAGTCACTAACATAGACTTGAATATACATAACAAGCTTACATATTTCGTTATATTTATTGTTGGAAATTAAGTAAATTAACAACGTATTTTTATATTAGAAGAAAGTATAAGATACCAATCAAATATTCACTTTATCATAAGAAAAAAGTTAAAGAGAGTAATCATACACATACTCATCTTCTAGTAGTATCAGTTATGGTGTGGTGATAATTGCAGAGCAATTACAGAGTGATTGCAAAGATTGCAAGTTATAAGAGGATTATATATGCATGAAATCAGTGCTGCAAATTGTATAGTGCCTCTTTAAAATATCACTCGGAGTTAAATGCTTCCGGCAGAGTTTGCATTTAAATGCCGCACTTAAAGTGAATGATATATTAACTTTAAAATGACTAGGAGGAAGAAATGTTTTACATGTAAGGAATTTCTAAGGAGGAAATGTATTTATTAATAGCATATAAGAATTTTTTTACTTGAATATATTAATTTTAGTATTTATTCCTACAACCTGTCTTTTTTGCGAGTGACGATAATTTTTATGTGTAAACCTCTCGGTGCTGAATCTTAAAAATTCACAGTACTTTAAAATGTAATATTTATTTACCATTATCTGTGTAATATTGATCCCGTAGTAATATTGATACGGTAATCACAGCTGTAGCCAACTTCTTATCACATGCATAAGAACTAAGTTTTAAGAATATTTGCCACGTCTTTTCAGAAACACAAACATTAAAAGGAAATTATATACTTTCAGTTCAACCATAGACAGCACAGAATATAAGTTTTTATTAAAATATTTATGTGTTAAATAACAATTTTGAAACAAATATTTGCTTATTCCTTATATTCATATTTCCTTACACGATCATTCAATATAGCGTATTTCCTTGAGTTCTTCTATTAATGAATTTATCTCTTCCTTTACATATTTATATCTATTTCCTTGTAATTGAACCAACATCTCGAGTCTATTAACCAATTCATTGGGATATGTTCACGATACATTTCTGCATGTATGTTCATTTCATCTCGGTCATCATGGCAATTAAAGACAGGGACGTCATCATAATCACATTCTTCATCACTATTAGTATGCATATATGTGGTGAATATAACATTTGTCACCTTCTTCAATTCTGTACTACGAGTCGTTTTTTGGTAATGTTTGAAATTTAATAATTTCCTATATTCTTCTAAATCTTCTGAAATAATTAATTTAAGTTCCACGCAAAATAACAACACATAAAGTCCTCGACTCCCACGGGATAGGTAATTGTTCACTCGTATAATTTCACTAGGCAAAAACTTATTTTCCTTGGATCCGAAAAACTATTTACCACTATGCTTTTACACACTACATGCTGTATTATCCATCTGTTATGAGTAGCTTGCAATATGATGGAAGTGTCACACACAAAAAAACTTATTAGTAACTTAACTTCGAAGGTCAGAAGAGAGAAAATTATATATCAACATTCGCATCAAATTAACTAGGTATTGTGGCTTTGGTCACATTATATATCAGCAGAGTTCACGATGTTGCGTGACCAAATCCCAATCACGAGTGTGGGTGAGGAGAAGATGTGGGTCGACGCACTAGAAAATGTAATAAAATGACTGGGTGGTGGGGGTGTAGTGAGTAAATGGAGCTGGCTGAATTGACAGAGGTATGGTAACAGTTAAAAGAGAGTGAGGGGGAACTGGCTAACCATTCGAACTATGGTAAGTGAATGGAGTGAAAGAAATTGGTGAGTGGGGAGATAGAAGTCTGTAGTAGAGGGGGGATAGGTGTCTGCGTTAGAGGGGAGATGGGAGTCTGCAGTAGAGGGGAGATAGGTGTCTGCAGCAGAGGGGAGATAGGTGTCTGCAGTAGAGGGGAGATAGGTGTCTGAAGTAGAGGGGATATTGGTGTCTGCTGTAGAGAGGAGATAGTTGTCTGCAGCAGAGGGGAGATAGGTGTCTGCTGTAGAGGGGAGATGGGAGTCTGCAGCAGAGGGGGGGATAGGTGTCTAAGGTAGAGGGATGGTAGGTGTCTGCAGTAGAGGGGAGATAGGTGTCTGCAGTAGAGGGGAGGGGTTGAGGTTGAAAGTGAGGTAGCATGGAGGTTCTATTTTTACGTTTTTGGGCGAGAAGTACGAGATATTTCGCGTTAGTGGTGATGAAGTTGGAGAGTCGAGTGGTATGTGGTGGTGTGGGTAAAGGGGAAGGAGAGAGGTGACGTGTGTACCAATATCCAATAAATTCTCTTTGGAAATGGGGTCAGCANAGGTGTCTGAAGTAGAGGGGATATTGGTGTCTGCTGTAGAGAGGAGATAGGTGTCTGCAGTAGAGGGGAGATAGGTGTCTGCTGTAGAGGGGAGATGGGAGTCTGCAGCAGAGGGGAGATAGGTGTCTGCAGTAGAGGGAGGTAGGTGTCTGCAGTAGAGGGGAGGGGTTGAGGTTGAACGTGAGGTAGCATGGAGTTTCAATTTTTACGTTTTTGGGCGAGAAGTACGAGATATTTCGCGTTAGTGGTGATGAAGTTGGAGAGTCGAGTGGTATGTGGTGATGTGGGTAAAGGGGAAGGAGAGAGGTGACGTGTGTACCAATATCCAATAAATTCTCTTTGGAAATGGGGTCAGCANATGTGGGTAAAGGGGAAGGAGAGAGGTGACGTGTGTACCAATATCCAATAAATTCTCTTTGGAAATGGGGTCAGCAGATTGATTGACTATAATATCAGTTATTGACACATTGCTCAAGAGGAACTGACTTATCAGTTGCCTCCTGATCGTCGTATCAGAAGTGGCTGTGCTCTGCCATATTTATGAGAATCAAATGTTCTAGGTAACACATTCAACATGGTGTATGGCATTAGGAATGTAATTTTTCCAAAAAAAATTTTACGATTTTTTTTTCGAGTTTAAATTTACTAGGGTTGGTATAAAACTTATACACATCTCGTATGGTGGTTAGGGTCAGAAATATATATTTTTTCTGCTGTCAGAATTTCTCCAGATTTTGGATTTTTTGGAGTACAAGGTCACTGGGCTAAAATTCAAATTCACCCACATCCAAAATGGAGGTTTGGATATAAAATATTTTATTTATCTCGATTTGTACTTTTTTTTTACTTCTCTATTTCAAGGTTTTTGTGATCGTGGTCAAGGTCGTCCACATACAGCATGGCGGCTCGAATTAGTGATGTAGAGTGTTCCCCAATTTGACAAGGTTTTATTTTCGAATTTTTGCTATTTTTCTTGATTATTTCACTTTAATGTATTGAAGTCAATGTCAGCCACATTCAATGTGGCTGCCAGGGTCAGTAATGTTAACTGCGAATGTATGACTGCTCAACCAGCAATTAGATGATAAACTGGACCTGATTGGGAGCCGTTAGTCCGCCTTGCTGTTATGAGGACCAGGTGGCTTATTCCCTCAGGAACCTCGAATCTGCTATGATCATCTAAGGATGCGACCAAAACATTTTTCTATATTTTCTTGGAAGTTTTTAGGGGGTGGACGCGATTTTTAACAAAATCAATATATTCTGAATTGATTTTGAAGTAAATTATTTAATTTTGTTGATAACGTATCCGCACCAGAAGTCGAGCGCTGACTCCGGTTGTAACGTCAATCAAGATGGCGGACGAATTCCAAATCCTACTACCCTAATCCCTGTGCGCGGATACACGTTTCTTTTCTCCTTTTACAGGAGCCTTAATTAATAATGGAAATTCACAGTGCCTACTTAACTCTGCAATTATTAAGGCGCTTACTTCGTTTATCGCTGCACCTCGCGTTTCTGCCTATTCCGAGTATGAATTTCAGTGTTTGCCGATTAGTAAATTAAGAAAATGTTCCATCACGCACTATTAAAGGGCTGCGTAAGATCTAATTTTCTCCTGATTTTGTCATTTTGCCATATGTAATTCTACATTGCTGTGGGCTTCATTTTTTATTCGTGCGCCAGATAAGTGAAAACGTGAAATTGTAATGGAGGAAAAATATGTCACTTACATGCTAGTTCGTAATATACTGCGTGCACAGAAAGAAATAAATAAAATAATCGCAACTTTATTTCCTTAAAGTTTAACATTTCACTCGCAAGAATACATAGACACATAGACCTGTTTTATTTAAATTAGTTAGGAGACTGCCTATCTACGCGGGCAACAGCATAGGATGTAGTTAACAGGCAGTACATTTTTGACGTGAATATAGATTTTTAATCAGACCTACTCATTGCGTACAAGGGTCGACGTGGCAATAGGCCTATAACATTTTCAGGGCCCTAAACTAAAAATTCGTCATTAATTTCACGATTAAATATTGTATTTTTTTATCGGGTATACCAATATGGCGTTAGGATGATATATAGTAGGCACCGCACATAGGCGAGGCGCGGGTTGGGGGTACGCGGTAACAAGGGGCAATATTGATAGTGGTCTGAAATCTCCGGCCAGTATATCTAGTTATAATGGCGTGCTAGTGCGCTCATTTGGTGCCGAACAAAATATGTCGTCCATGTCTGTCGATTTAAGCCATAAAAACCGTATTTTTATTTCGTTACTCACATTTAATTACTAAATACACACAGTATTAATGAAAAAATACATTAGAAAATAGTGAAACTTTTTTTAAGCCAGCATTACTTCGATAACTTTCTAGATAGTATTCTTTTATGATCGTATGATTAAGATTTAACCTTGCAAGTTGTCTTGGAGATCAATCACAAACGTTATCTTATAGAGTTTCAGATTCCTCATTGGACCAATGAAATGGGATAGTAGGTTTATACATGCATGCCAGACAATGAGGAACGAAAACTGTCGTATATGTCCGTAGTACATAGAAATCAGTCAACTTGCGAATCTCAGGTCATGTCCCCGATACAGCCGCAACAAGTTTTTTCCCGGAGTTAGATTCAGAAAGTGATTAACATCTCTAGAGAATGCTGCTCACCAAAAAAATTAATTATTTATATTTGTACGAAATACCGTTCAGTTATATACATTACTTGTAAGTTCTGTTTCCTCGCATAATAAAAAATATATTACATAGTTTGTGAATCATGGCAAGTGAAAATCACATTATAATATATTTGGGACGTACAAATAAAATTAACGAAAACATTTTCAGAAAATTTAACAAGGGTGATTGAAAGGTGATGTCTTAATTCATTTCAGTGTAGGATTACCAAAATTTATTTTACAAAAATTTATTGGTTATTAAAAGAGACGATAAAATTCAGTCTTTCGAGACATTTTCGATAATTACGACAATATTTCATAGCGTGATTTTAAATTTTTTTAAGTAACGTACAATCTCATATTTTTTTGCGAGTTATCTGATCTTGGTGAGATATTTTTTTTATTTGCAAATCCCGAAAACACAAAAATTGTGATTTTGACAGGCATCCATGTAAAAAACTACGGTTAAAATTTTTATGCAAGGAAAATTGTACATGCATGCAATGCCTATCTGTTGAACAGTATTTTGTGTAAATAAAATTTAATTTGTGATACGAACACTTACATGCAGTGCAATTTGAACTGAAATCTGGAGTGACAGGAACGATTGTGTCAGTGGCAGTCATGTCAGAGTATGGTGTGTATGAGGCCGGTGTGTCAGAGGTTGCAGTGTCAGATGCTGGAGTGGCAGATTCCAAAGTGTCAGAGGCCATAGTGTTAGAAGCCAGAGTGTCATAGGCCAGAATGCTAGAGGCCAGTGTTTCAGTGGACAGTGTGTCAGAGGCCAGAGCATCAGAGGCCAGAGTTTCAGAGGCAGGTGTGTCAGAGTCCGGGGTGCCAGACGCAGTAGTTTCAGAGACTGATGTGTTAGATATCGGAGTGTCAGTGACAGGAATATCAGAGGCTGGAGTGTTAGAGGCCAGAGTGTCAGAGGATGGAGTATTAGAGACTGAATGACAGTTGCCGGGGTGTCAGATGTTGGGGTGTCAGAGGCCAGAGTGTCATAGACCGGAGTGTCAGAGGCTGGAGGGTGACAGGCTGGATTGTTAGATGCTGGGGTGTCAGTGGTTGGAATGTCAAAAACTGTAGGGTCAGTTGTNTTTTTTTATAATTTGATTATTTAATTTTTTCTCCTTAACTTAATGTAAAATTATTAATCTTACTTATGTAATTAATTATGTTGTTTATACTATGTTTTTTACCTAAGCATAGAAGTTTCTTAGGTGGGTGGATTTGTTTTTTATGTGTTGGTTGTCCATAGCAAAATTATTAGTTCATTATGTATGTTTACTTTGCACATTTTTCTTTTAGTTTTAATAGTTGTTGGCCCGAAATATTTATTTTCTTCTTCATAAGTAGTTGTAATAATGTGTTTCCTAGTTAGGACTCTTGGTTTTGGTGTCATGTGCAGCACAACCTACCTAATTAACACTCTGTGAAATTAATAATTTTTTAATTGTTGTCCATCGTAAGTTAGAAATAAGGACCCCAAGAGATAAGTTAATTTAAATGATGAGCGTAGGAGAAAAAAAAGANTTGTCCATCGTAAGTTAGAAATAAGGACCCCAAGAGATAAGTTAATTTAAATGATGAGCGTAGGAGAAAAAAAAGATACCTTGAAACATAATTTTGCACTCAGTTTTGCAGTGTTAATAGTTTGCCTTGCCAATGCCTTCGCCTCTACGTCAGATGGGACACGCCTTGCCACTACCATCGAAAACCGCTTTTCGTTTCTGGTCAACAACCACTTTTACTCATAACTCGTTTTTGNCCACGCCTTGCCACTACCATCGAAAACCGCTTTTCGTTTCTGGTCAACAACCACTTTTACTCATAACTCGTTTTTGAAAGCCTTAAATTTATTTATTTTGTTTTAAGCATTTTTTTAATACCTAGAGGTGAAGTAGTCCATTTATTCGTAAGTCATCATGCATAAGAATTTTTCCGTCTCAACTCTGACCCTCGTTGTGCAATCACGTGTCAGAATTTATCATGATTGTTTTTACTATCGTATTATTTACAAATAATTTTGACTATATTTTATACAAACTGCTGAAAATGTGTGCTCCTAAGAGAAAAGCACTGAAGTTAGTAACAACCATATTGTGAGGCAGCAATGGTTGATGAAGTTTCCATATCTGAAGATATCTGAGGTGATGAGCAGAGAGGNAACAACCATATTGTGAGGCAGCAATGGTTGATGAAGTTTCCATATCTGAAGATATCTGAGGTGATGAGCAGAGAGGCGAGGAAGATAATGTAGAAGAAAATGTAAACATGACTCATTCAGGAAGAGTTTGAACTGATGATGAAGAATAAACTAAACTAGTTCCTCCGATGACAAAGGTTAGTCAGGAAAATATTTTGTTAGGAAAAACAATATAACTAAATGGAGAGAACAAATATCAAATAAGCATATTTACATAACTGAGCTCGAATATACAAGAACATACAATATCANAACAACCATATTGTGAGGCAGCAATGGTTGATGAAGTTTCCATATCTGAAGATATCTGAGGTGATGAGCAGAGAGGTGAGGAAGATAATGTAGAAGAAAATGTAAACGTGACTCATTCAGGAAGAGTTTGATCTGATGATGAAGAATAAACTAAACTAGTTCCTCCGATGACAAAGGTTAGTCAGGAAAATATTTTGTTAGGAAAAACAATATAGCTAAATGGAGAGAACAAATATCAAATAAGCAGATTTACATAACTGAGCTCGAATATACAAGAACATACAATATCANGCTAAATGGAGAGAACAAATATCAAATAAGCAGATTTACATAACTGAGCTCGAATATACAAGAACATACAATATCAGAGGGAAAGAGTTGCCTTACTTACTGGCGAAAGAGAAATTATGGCATCTCTTGGAATCTTCTATTTTATCGGAAATCTTCTTAGTTCGAAAACGTCCATCAGTTATAGGATGATTTGAGAGGAAGTGGTTAGAAAGCTGCTGTTTAGCAATGAGTGAGAAACTAGTTCGTTCTATACGATTTAATGATATTAGAGAAAGAAACATCAAAAAGGAAATTCACTCAGTTGTTCTCAACGCATTGAAAAATTGTCAAAATCACGTGGTTCCTAGTGAATAACTCACTATAGACGAACAACTTCTGGCAGTCCGTGGTCAAGAAAATATATACCAACCATAAAATATGCTCTAAAAACGTTCACATAAGTTGACGCCAAAAATGTCACAGCAAATTTAGAATTTTGTTTTGACCAGCAACATGAAAACCCTTACAAGACTAGCAATTCTTCGACAAATGTGTGTTGCGATTAGTTAAACCTATGACAAATACCAACAGGAACTTTATAGGAGACAACTGGTTCTCAAGTGTGCCATTAGTAAAAAAGCTTTTCCCGGAGGAAAAGCTTACATATGTGGATACCCTTGACGAGTGACGTCTTATGGAATAGAAACCTCGCTGACCCACTTTGCAAGCGCGTCTCAGTCGACACGCGCCACGAGGCAGGTGGCGGATCGCAGCACACATGTCGCTGAGGCGTAGGCCTCCCTGCCACCCCCCTTCTTCCCCCTAGGCCTCTAGCAATCCCGTGAGATCAGTTGAGGGCCGAGATATATCCAAATAATCATGTGTATTTTGCCTAAATTCAAAATATACGCACCANCCGTGAGATCAGTTGAGGGCCGAGATATATCCAAATAATCATGTGTATTTTGCCTAAATTCAAAATATACGCACCACGGAAGAAACAGCTGATGAGCTGGATATTGCTGCCGAGAACACCCCCCTCCCCCTTAGCTAACCACAGGACAATGTGNTTTTTTTAAAGTTCTTGTTTTTAAAGTTTTGCCCTCTTAATGCAGGAATGTTAAGTGCATAATTTTTTTTTTATAATTTGATTATTTAATTTTTTCTCCTTAACTTAACGTAAAATTATTAATCTTACTTATGTAATTAATTATGTTGTTTATACTATGTTTTTTACCTAAGCATAGAAGTTTCTTAGGTGGGTGGATTTGTTTTTTATGTGTTGGTTGTCCATAGCAAAATTATTAGTTCATTATGTATGTTTACTTTGCACATTTTTCTTTTAGTTTTAATAGTTGTTGGCCCGAAATATTTATTTTCTTCTTCATAAGTAGTTGTAATAATGTGTTTCCTAGTTAGGACTCTTGGTTTTGGTGTCATGTGCAGCACAACCTACCTAATTAACACTCTGTGAAATTAATAATTTTTTAATTGTTGTCCATCGNAGACCTTGAAACATAATTTTGCACTCAGTTTTGTAGTGTTAATAGTTGGCCTTGCCAATGCCTTCGCCTCTACGTCAGATGGGCCACGCCTTGCCACTACCATCGAAAACCGCTTTTCGTTTCTGGTCAACAACCACTTTTACTCATAACTCGTTTTTG
>NQII01006681.1:41620-107245 GCA_002778355.1 Clitarchus hookeri | reverse complement strand
CCTTCGGCTCCGAAAGCCCATATCAATGATGATCCGTTGAATAGTCCGCACGCTGGCACCTGTTGATGCCCCAGCATTGAAATCTGCGCCAATTTGAGAAAGGGCTGCACGTCTGTCACGTTTAATGATTCTCGTCAGTCGTCGTTTGTCGCGTTCGTTCAGGATCTTTTTCCGGCCGCAGCGATGTCGAAGATTTGATGTTTTACCGGATTCCCGATATTCACGGCACACTCGTGAAATGGTCGTACGCGAAAATCCAAATTGTATTGCTGCCTCAGAGATGCTATGTCTCATCTCTCGTGCGCCGACTATAACACCACGTTCAAACTCACTTAGATCTTTATAACCTGCCATTGTAGCAGCAGTAACCGATCTAGCAACTTTGCCAGACTCTTGTTGTCTAATATAGGCGCTGCCGACCGCATCGCGTTACTCTGATTTGTTCCATACCTCTGTTATTTGCATACGCACGCCTATATAAATTTTTTTTTTTACTCTCCAGTGTACTATGTAACAAATTTGCACACATATTTCCCCCTTATGCAATTAAACACCAGTCTCCTGCTGCTTCCTAGCGCATTATACAATAAGCGATACCGGGTTGACGTTAGAACAACTGAAAACATCTTCGCTCTTTTCACGGTTACGTAAAGATGTAGTTAAGGTGTTAGCGGGGGAAGCTACTTTCACATTACTGCAAACGAGAAACACGGTGAAGGAAAATTCAAAATTAGTTTTGAATCTGTAACAGGTGTGCGCTCACACCTAGCTACACTTTGACTGTCAAGCTATTGGAAGCCTCACTTATTTGGTAACTGAAAAATAAATGTAGTCGTTGAAAAATGTCAATCAGCAAAAATTGCTTAAAGTTGCCAAGGCTAGTTAGTGGTAAGGAGCCCTATGTATACGATATTTATTTTTTCTTTAAAGTGTTTTAAACTGTAGCAACAATACTGTATTTTTTTTTTTTAACATTTTGCTATACTAAAACCATATACTCACTGCTTAAACTTTCGAGGAAACAGAACACACACTAAACTTGTTTAAACTATTTTCTATCGCTGTCGCAATGCTTCCTAATGACCGGATGTCACCTTGAGGTGTTTAATATGGTTTAGTAGTGATTCTCAAGTTAAATTTTTCAAAAATGTTTTAATATAAAAAAGATGCTAACCTAATTAAGACGGATCGCTTCAAAACGCTGTCAAACTTATGAGAATAGAGATTACCTACATATTTCTNGATGCTAACCTAATTAAGACGGATCGCTTCAAAACGCTGTCAAACTTATGAGAATAGAGATTACCTACATATTTCTTAATGTTGGGAATCTACATAACAGCCTAGCCTTACACCATAATCAAAGGTACTCTGCTGGCATTCCCTCAAGACCTCGAAAGTAATAGCCGCCCAAATCTCTTTACTCTTACTCTCTGCGGGCAATGGTAAAAAAATATCAGGCAGTATTGTTAATTGCGTTATGTTCTTGGAAGTAAAGAGAATTTTCGCAAAAAGGCGTGAACTTGTTGATGTAAATATGTTTTCGACATTTTACAACAAACTATGTTCTCGACGTTTTACAACCACCATATACACAATTAAAATTACGCACAAAAATATTAAACAACTAATAAAATGCAAATTTTCTTTAATCGTACATTGTCAGTAATTATTATGAATCCGAAATGATGAGGCGAGAACGAAGAATTAGTGTAAAATGGGCGCGGTGCACACGGTCTACGCGATCGCCGCCAGGAATTGCGTGTAGGCCAGTCATAAGTCGCCCGGCGATTTGCCGGCTGGAAGTGTTCTGATAGTGCTGGAGGAATGCGAGAAAGAGAGACGCCGATAACAATCCAAGTTTCGAGTGGCGCTTTTCCTTTCTCGCGAGTTACGTCCTCCTTTGGCACCTCATTTGCTCGGGACGAGAATAACAACAGTGGCACCGTAACAAGTGAGCCCCTCTCTCCGTACAACCCAATTGACATTTCCACGCAGGGAGTAAAGGAAAATGAGGACGAAGCTCGGAGTGCTGGTATAGTTTCATTCATGCCAGATACATAGCTAACAAATTGTGAGGTAGTCAGCTTACAAAACGAGATATTAAAATTTTTGAAAATGTTCTTAGCTTAGTTTTATTCCATCGGGCGATCCGTGCCTTTTTAGTCTGCCAAGGTTATTAGGAACTGACATTTAGGCGATGAAAGTGCTGTAAATTATATTAAGGAAAGCAGTTGTCATGATAATGGTTAATGTTTGATAGTTTTTAAAATTTTAGTTGCTAAATTAAATAACTGTTTCCAAATTAAACAGGCAGTTATCGTGTTCGTGTCTCCTGAAAAATTGTAGATATGCCAATAAATTGTGCAATGAATCGTCAAGTAAGTATGTCCACACATTCGAAAGTTGTAAGCGATGCAATATATTGCTAAAATGGTCCCAAGTAAATATAAAAAAAAACATTTATACAGCATCTGAATACCAGTGACTTCATAATGCAATGTTGCATATATTAAATTTTGTATGAACTAAGTGTTTCCTTTTTTATGTGAAGAAAAACAGGTTCNGGGGGGGATACTTATTGGAACGCGTAACTGATGTAAGAGTGTGGAATAGTTAATTTATTATAAGGATGTACAACGATTTTATTTTGTGTATATATTTTGTTATACACGGCTCGGTTGTGCATAACCTGTCGCAACAACACCTATGATGAAAGCCACAGGCACGTTTACGGAACTAAAAAAACTATAACAGCGAGCAGGAATGGAATATTTAAACCAATAACAAAATGCAGAGAACGACAGGAAATGTGGGTCCAGTAGACTTCAGAACATTCCTGCCTAGATTCAACAAACTATCCGCGTCCAGTGCACGAAGGGAGTCAGAAATCAAAAATCATTATGAAAACACACACACGTAGGGTGGAATGGACTACGAGGGAGAAGATCGTCGCCGCCGGCAAGTGTTCAGGGGCGTGAACAGCGGCCAGACGAGGAGCCTGTAGTGGCCACACGCGCGGGAAAACACGCCGCGCAAGCATCCATTCTATTGTGTAGCGAGTGTGTTTATATATACTATGGAATTAGATAGTGAAGTGATAATGTTGAAGGTTCAATAACACCCATGTCTATGCGATACAAGAAACAAGGAATATAAAAACAGATACAAGAAGAGAGATTCTTGGATGTTGGTATCTGCGGCTGTAGTGGCAGAAACGTGGGTCGAGTTGGACGCAGAAAACAAATCGAAGTGTGGTTAAGTAATAGTAGTACAAACTCTTAATACTGTAGTAGTTATTCGTAAATATTGTATATTATGTTATCCTCATCAATAAATTCGATTCATACTATTCATAGTTTTAACCTTACATCTCTTATTGATGGTGTAGCCAACGTATTGTTAAAAACGCATCGGTACGGTCCATTTCGTAAAGTTTGAATCAGCACTGTTCGACTCCGTAATGTTACAAAGCGAAATGTTACATAGCCTATGTCCTTCAGGAAACTATGCTCCAAATGTTAGCGAAAGTTGTAAGTCTATCGGGCACGTTCTTTTTGCGTGAAAAGGTTAAAAACAAATAAACTGTTCATCCTTATAATAGTAGTTTTATATTACAGTGTATTTATATACATGTAGTACGAAACTACTCATTATGACTATAATCACACAAAAAAGAAATAATTAGCGGTTATTAACTTATTTTAACTGTACGTATTTAATGAACATAAACTCGAAACTCACTGCTAATTCAGCTAGGTATAACTATTTTTTCAAGATAGGTATGAACAAAATAGTCAAACTGTCTATTTCCATACTACAACTCCCATTTATTCATGGATGTTTACATAACAATTTTGCCATGGCACGGATCCGTGAGCAGAATAGAAGTGATCTGCAAAAGTATCTCTGATAGTTTTTCCATTGTTGCTTCNGGCCATGGCACGGATCCGTGAGCAGAATAGAAGTGATCTGCAAAAGTATCTCTGATAGTTTTTCCATTGTTGCTTCATCTCGTTCTGTATACAGGAATGCTTTCCAGTATGCATGACAGTGTCTCATCGAAATTGTACCCGTCTTGCTTTCGTACGAAATTATGAAGTACACAACATGCTAGCATATATGTACACGAAAACCCAGCTTAGCCGAAACCAGGCTTAACCGCAACACTGGCAAACCCATAAAAAGCCTGTAAAACGAACGGCCTCAAGCAATAGCGTGGGATTGCGTCGCGATATGACATCCACAGCAAAGCTCATGGAGCATGCAACGAGTGTTCCACAAATGTGAAAACTATGCAACGGGCAGGATTTGAAAAAGTGAACAGTAAACAGTTGTCGTAGAGGCAGGCAGTTAACTGGTTAGTTTATTTTACCTTTCAAAACAAGTTACAATAATGTATTATCTCTATCCACGGATTATCAAAAGAAACTCGGTATCCGTAACTGTTCCCTCCCCCAACTATATCGGTTAATTTGGGATTCTACTGTAGTTATACCTTACGCTCTACCGGCGTTACTTGGCTTTATTACGAAATAGGATATAACGGAAACAGGTTAATTAATTAATTAATAATGCATACAAATTATAACTTTTTTGCAGAACATTTGGCAACATGAACTATGTTGACAACACTAATGACAGCAGGATTGACAGTGTAACAAGGGGACCATCGCCAGTGACGTTGTCTAATGAAACTACTACTTCACGGTTATCACAAACGAAAACCTGATTCCTTTGAGCAAGAAATTGTGACTGCATTAAAAGTCAATTTAGTCCAGCCCACACCTCATATGCCTGATCCAGATGAAATGTTCTTTCAGTCACAACTCCCTGTATTAAAACAACTGAAACCCTCCGATAAGCTAGACTTGCAAATAAAGTTCATGCAACTGTTGCAATCGTATTCACCATCTACAACACCAACACCTCCTTCGCCTAGCTGTCACTGCAGCACATCTACTTCTATCAGCACTGCAGCAACCTACGTTCACCTTTTACCCATCAAATCGTGGAATCATCTTCTGTTGAAAGTAACGTGGTATCCGACTACTACTCTTTCATTTAATTGTTTACTTTATAGGTATCTTTATCAAACGTTTATATTGTACGTTCATGTTTGTTTAGTTTGATGTTGCATATCGGATATTTAAATTAACATTTGACACAATAAAACTTAACCTTAATGTTACTGCGAGTTTTTCTTCTGCCCTAACACATTCCTTCATTGCTGTGTTTCTATTTGATATCACGTCTTTCACAATATACAGTAGTATTTCAAATGAGCTGATGGACATTCTGTAATATTCGAAAAACTTGTGTGGATTTTCTTTCAGTTTCGTATGTAGGAGCACCAATTTCCCCTTGCTGAACTCTCACTTAATATGGCATGGACCCAGTATTTTCTCTGATGTCGACGACGACGCTGCCTATGAATAACTAACGTTGCACATAACGGAACAACTGCATTCTTATTTAATGATATTCTGTTAATAATTAACGAGCTGCACATCGACGATGTTGCCAGTACACACTACAAGGTGCCCATGGTCGCAGATCCACGCTGCGTGGAATCACGCACTTGTGGCCTTAGCCCGAGACTGCTAACACCCCCTTCTTTGTTCTAATTCCAGTAGGAGTTAGAAAATATAGGCATTTTGCATTGGGCTNTGTTCTAATTCCAGTAGGAGTTAGAAAATATAGGCATTTTGCATTGGGCTGTTGTCCACCTCGTGCTGGTCTACCACATTTTTTTTTCGTCCTAAAATTTTAAGCGCGTGTTCCGGCGTCCTTTAAGTTGCGTGATATCAACTCCGACACTGCTTGTTCCGCGAGCATCGCAAGCCGCGGAATGACCGACGACTTGGACTCTGCTGTTGCCTTTGTGCCTAAGGACCCAACTGCCGAATCGCAGTTCACATTATTGATCCCACGCAGAAAATGTCTGCTTGTGCTCGGCGGCGGACAGCGAATGGCATGGCGCCCTGCTGCATATTTCACGATCAAGGACGGCAGCACTACAGTAGTTACCGGTTTCTCTCTCCCCCACTACTTCTCTGACTTTCATCGCGTTGCTCTCTCAATTTATACACTTTTCATTGCTCTCCTGTAAGGCGTGCAATGCTTTCGTAATAAATTTCGTAAATCATTCAAGGTAGTAAGATAATTAAGCTTAAGTTATTTCTGAAGTTTGATGGTAATGGTGTGTCGAATTTTGTTTGGATCTCCATTGCCTACGACTACGAGGGAAGTAACCAATGAACGTAGAACACAATGTAGGGATGAGAAACACATATGCAATACAAATGTGGTAATAAATAAGCACATAAATATTCTTCGTTTTCGAAATCAAAATTAGAATTCAATTAAATTGTAACAATGCTCTTAATGAACCAAATTNACATAAATATTCTTCGTTTTCGAAATCAAAATTAGAATTCAATTAAATTGTAACAATGCTCTTAATGAACCAAATTTAAAAAAAATGTTGAACCGGAATTTGTGGT
Source organism: Clitarchus hookeri (assembly GCA_002778355.1). NCBI lineage: Eukaryota > Metazoa > Arthropoda > Insecta > Phasmatodea > Phasmatidae > Clitarchus > Clitarchus hookeri. The sequence goes on along the minus strand of NQII01006681.1, from coordinate 100,739 downwards.
TTTTTACTTTTGAAAATAAATTCTAAAATGGGGATAATTTTTTATTATCACTCATTCAAACAAAACTGGCTGTTAGGTAATTTTCCTGCATGAAGTATTATACACGCCATTTNACATAAATATTCTTCGTTTTCGAAATCAAAATTAGAATTCAATTAAATTGTAACAATGCTCTTAATGAACCAAATTAAAAAAAAATGTTGAACCGGAATTTGTGGTTTTTTACTTTTGAAAATAAATTCTAAAATGGGGATAGTTTTTTATTATCACTCATTCAAACAAAACTGGCTGTTAGGTAATTTTCCTGCATGAAGTATTATACACGCCATTTNGTTTTTTATTATCACTCATTCAAACAAAACTGGCTGTTAGGTAATTTTCCTGCATGAAGTATTATACACGCCATTTGCATAGTTTGCAAAAGCATGCACGAAAGAAAAAGATTGCTTGGTTAGGTCGTCTCATCTAGGGGCGATCCAAAAGCCCCGGCCAATGCGAAGGCAAACTTTCCCTCTAACAAATTCTAAAATTTCCGCCATATTTGACAATTTCTGTTGTTGACTCTTATCAATTGTACAGGTTTACTTGAAGAACCTGAGCAACATTCTTTGACGTGGGCCGCTTTCGCGTTCGTGGCATTCAGACGCCCGATCAGGTTGTAAGTATTCCAAGGGAATGTCTCTTTTGGTTCCATAACACTATAACATCTCCCCTCCCGGAAGTTGATGTACGTTTCTTACAGTGCACTTTTGATTTTTCTAGTAATCCTTAATACGTGGCAACAGTTGCATTAATGTTTGCATAAACAATTGCACGATTTCATCAATATTCCATTCTGTATATTTATTTTATCGTGTAATAGGTATGTTGATTTTACACACTTTACGTATGCCTGATTTCAGTATGGTTAGTTTATATAAACCAAGAGAATCGTGGGTTGTAAAGGTATCGGTTTACACATAGAAGCGTGGTGCTGCCGTAAACATTGGACTCCCCCCCCCCCCTCCNCCCCCCCTCCATCTGGTCTCTACATTAAAAACTCGGGGAACATTTTAAATACCCTGAACAATCTTGGGAAATAACGTAGGTATAATTACTAGTTTTAAGAATTTTTTAAATAATTTAACCATAGTAATAAATACGAATATGTAAGTTAAATCCATGGGCTTCACTTAGAACGCAATCCACTGTTTCTAACGAGAAATGGGTTCCGCTAAGCTGAATACGATTATAGAGAAATTACAGTGTACTGTTGTAGACAATCATGTTAAATGATTAAGTGTTATCTGAAACATAACTTGTATCCTAAGCAAAGTAGAGTGTGCTTATATGGTAGAGCTTAAAAAATCTGAAGAATTGTATGCGAGTAAACATGTTCACTTGATATTATTACATTAAAAATCGAAATACTACAGTATGAAAAAAAAAATTTAATCTAAGCATGGTTTTGCGGAACTATGTTTACTCGCCCAAAGTTCCAAAAATTATTATAATTTAACATGAAATCGGAAGTGCTTAACATTCGCGTTATTAGTAAAGCTATTAACCACAAAATCTGTCGATTGTCTATAGCAGTTTATCTTTGCAGCATATGTATTGTTTACATAAATGTGTAATAATATCGGAGTTTTGAACCCACAACTTCTGGCACTTTGTAAAGGCCACGCTCTGTTGTAATTTTACAAATGATAATATTTTAATATTCTGCATTTAGCTTTTTGACATTTCTTGAGTTTATGTGGACGTATTGCAGGCAAAATGTTCAATAAAAACTGCTCTGGAAAATGATATTGCGGAGGGCTAAGAAATAAAGTTATTAAATATAAATATTTTGTCTTGCCAAGAAAATGAATAGNGGTATTCGGCAAAAGTGATTCAAAATAGACGTCGAACTTTATGCCCCCTTAAATTCACATTTAGACTTTCTCTAAACAGTACGACCAAACCACGTTTAGTCAACTTGGGTGAAAATAATATTATTTGAAGAAATTTGAACTTGGTAACTTTTCAGTTACATTAATCATAAGCAACCATGAATAGTATCACGGAACATTTTTGTCGTCAATTAAACGTGGAGGATACAAGAATAAATTCAGAAGCCATCTGGGATGTCATTAGTATTAATTACTATACTCAGCAGCTGATAGTTTTGATATCTGAGAAGTCTGGTTCGTTGAAAACTTGGAAGTCTGAAACGACTTTTTTTTTNCTCAGCAGCTGATAGTTTTGATATCTGAGAAGTCTGGTTCGTTGAAAACTTGGAAGTCTGAAACGACTTTTTTTTTGTTCCGTCCACTGCTTAGTTTTCTGCTTCGAGGGTTCTGCCTGGCTAGGCAGCCAAGTGAAAATGTTNTTTTTTTTTGTTCCGTCCACTGCTTAGTTTTCTGCTTCGAGGGTTCTGCCTGGCTAGGCAGCCAAGTGAAAATGTTTGAACTGGAATTTTTACAACACTCTTAGCCGTGAAAAAACCTATGCGGGATATTTCAAATTGTCGAGGGAATTGCGGTACGCTTTCCTTTATATGATTACACATAAAATAAGGCCACAGTTGAGAATCTCAAAGAGGCGAGTTGCCGATGTAAAGACTGCACGCTAGTTCAGTCCCTTGGTAACACAGGCGGCGAGAAATGTAATGAGCGTACCACGGTCACCCGCTGCCATCATGACCTCCAGCCAGGAAGCAAACTTTGGGCAGGAGTGACGCTCTACCCTCTCCTGCACTTTTTCCAGGACGGCTGACTCGGTTACCATCTTAGATACGGTGAGCGCCTTGTAATCCTCGTATATGCAACCAGGAACACAACATTGTGGAGCGGGCAGCCTATGCCGCCCGGGGATTTACTGAATATCAGCAATAACGAGGAGTAATCACCTCTACTTCGGTAATGTTTACACTCCCGAAACGTTGAGCCCCCTCCTCTACACCTACTACGTTTAATTTGTTCTATTTCTTTCACAGACCCATTAATCATGAGCTGCAGAAACTCTCAAATAACAGCCGTGGATGGGGCTACGGAAATGAGCCCTTGTTTCCAGATCGATGGTGTTCTGTAAACGTAGAGTGCCAATGGTTGGGGCAGGGGGTGGGATAAGTGATTCAGCCGAGTTCATTCTGAGCTGCCTTTCGACGATGGGAAAGCGTGTGGAAATTTTCGTAGAAGACCTAATCTCGGCCTTGCGCAATGTTCTTTTGGGAAAACACAAGGACTTATCGTGAACGTGAGCAGTACCACCAGCAGCTCGTTCGGCCTTGCGATCGCGTGTGTTCGCCCACACCAAACAGGCTGCTGGAGTTGGGTTTTCCACCGCCATACCGATATGTTCCCGGGCTAGTGCGGTCAAGTGGCCGCCTCACTGGCGCAGGTATTGTAGTCGTCCAGGCGTGTCGGACGGGAACGCCAATGTCAAGTTTCAACGAGACTCAGTAGCGCCTCCGCCATTGTCATCCAAAGGGATTGCGCAGTATTGCGTTGTATCGTGCTTGCTTCGGAAAACTGTCAGTGTAAATTAGATTTTAAAAACTTTTCGCGACGGAATACGCATTTCCCAGGTCTTGGAGCGTAGCGGTGGAAACAGAATCTTTAATGTTCTTGCAGTGTATGCAGTATTTTGTGTTATGGTTTTCCTCCGTGTGTTGTAATGTAGGCCTGAAAACTGCCTCAAATAATTTATTCTGTTACAATTTTTTTGTAAACAGAGATGCTTGTGATCGAACACAATTCCATAGCACCAACCCCGTTATTGTCATCGCTTCGTCGTGATAATGCTGAGGTACTACATGAAATTCTTCGTGGTGGCGCGTGCATTTTTACAGCTCATCAATGCACAGCCCAAACCACCGGACTCAAAAGCACGACATAAAGGGATGGCTTCCCCTTAGTGTGCAGGCACCCACTAAAAAAGGATTTCTCAAAATTCGACCCACAAGAGGGTGAAAAGGGGTGAAATGTGTTTTAAAACACTTACCAGTAACTCATTAACCCGATGAGATATTGTTGTTTCCTCACCTTTAAAACGTAGCGTATACAAATTCTAAAAACTATTTTTTTAAATTTCAAATTCAGCCCCTATAAGGGGTGAAATAGCTCGTTAACCCCAATAGCTATTGTTATGCTCTTAGCTTCAAAAGGTAGTCTACAGAAATACCTAAAAACTGCTTTTAGGATTTCTCTAAATTCAACGCTTAAAGAAGGTGAAAAGAGGCAATATGTGTTTTCGAACAGTCCTCAATAGCTCAGTAACCAAATAAGATATCGATAGGATTTTGTTTTTAAAGGATGGCTGTATAAATGCGTAACAACTAATTTAAAAATTTCTAAATTGAAATCTCTAAGAATATTAAAAAGGTTCAAATGAGTTTTCGATGGTATGTTACCTATATTTCATCATCTCTGCCTGTATCCCTCAAACCATTATGGTTTGCCAAATCTCATCAAATGAAAAGGTATGAATAGAAATGAAACCTGGCCCTTACTAAGAAAAAGTTGTGATAACTGAACACGATCAATAATTAAATAGCTTATTTTCTTAGCCTGTGCATATATATTCGTGTTAATAATTTAATGTGGCATATTCGATGAAGAGTGTATTGGAATATAGTACTCATTCCAGCTGCACANATATTCGTGTTAATAATTTAATGTGGCATATTCGATGAAGAGTGTATTGGAATATAGTACTCATTCCAGCTGCACAGTAACCATATTTCTGTTCCAAATTTAATTTGTTTCTTTCATACAGAGCAGTCATCTATAAACTGGCGAATCGCACGGAACACTGTCAAAAGCACGTGTTATAAAATGGCGAGGCCAATTGTTTATATTTAGTTTTCCAAAAAATCCGAGGTCTTCGGTAAAATAATTTTTAACGTAATATTAATATATTCCCGTGGTATTTCAACTAGTAATGCTTAGAGGACGAAAATTGGTTTATACAGTCTTTATTCTGATGCTTTGAAGTCAATCGACAGTTAGTTTTTAAAAAAATTACCACAGAATATGATGCGAAAATTGAGAAATGTTATAAATATAACAATTTAATAAATCATTAGCATAGTTTGCCTACATTAAGTTATAAATGGTATAAATAGAGTACAAATATGTGGATAATTATAAAAATGAATGTTGCAGTCCACCACTATAAGGAGTTCATCTACAAAATTTACCATCCTGGCCTATCGCCACACAAGTTGCTTTTCAAGGTTTGGTGGGGTTCCATTAATGTTACCGCCAAAATTGCAATAGCACCAGACTCCACGTGAAGTCTCGGCAAATATAGTCTAGTAGCGCTTTCTTCACAGTTCTTGAATCAAAATATTGATTATTTAATATATTTTAATATATTAATATAATACTTATATAAATCACGCAAATATCGAGAAAAAAATTACTACTTCACATTATTTTCATAGGTGCCTAACAAACTGTTCTAACAGCCAATCATAATGAATCTGTATTAGCATGTGCTATTATTTTGAACCATAATTGCAGACTGCAAGTTTGAATGGGGGTGCATATTATTGTGAACCATACACCATCTGCGCACCCACCGAGAGTTCGTCCCGCACTAGTATGCCAGCCACTGCCGTGTAAAACTGATAGTACACGCTACCTGCTGCAGTACATGGTCGTGCATAGTCGTCTACAAGGCCTGGTGCACGAGCCGGTATACCAGCTGCTATGCGAGCCAGCATGGAAGATTCCTGTTACAAGACAGCAGTTGGCGTAGTTTCGAACTTGTGTCCAAAATTAATGCTTTAACCTGACGTGACTTTTTCACCGAGCCACTAATTCCCACACGTTTTTCTTTGTTAAAGTAAGCTAATTAAACCTGTAAAATAGCCTGTATTAAATTTCCACCGAGTAGGTAATGTTTTGAATATTTAGTACGGTTTTTAAAAGTAATGAAAAATTGTCATTGTAAATATTATTCGTCTTTGTCGAATTTGAAATCCACTTAAGAGTGTTTCAACCTCACGAACGTGTAATCAAGATGTAGGCGTCCGTTTTTGTTTATTAATCAACTTATTTCACGTAGTAGCCACGAGGAACAACCCAGCGCTCTGAAACTGCAATGCGATTGGCCAGGTACGAAAACTTATATGGAACCCGCCACGGAAAATAGGACGTGTCCTATTACCAAATATGGAGTACAAAACGACAAATGTCATGACACGGGTTCCATACTAGTTGGTATAGTTGCCAGTATGGCAGGCAGACCTTGCAGAAGTTTTTACGTAATCTGGTACCGTGTAGTATGATCTTAATAGGAATCTGTCATGCCAGTTCGAGCACCAGATCGTACAGAATCTTGTGCAAGAGGAAGTACGGCAGCATACATGCATGATATTTTCTGTTTTAAATGGTACGAGCTTATAATGGATGTAGGGTAGAGTGCACACTTTGACGTTAGAGCACTGTTAATGGAAATAAGGGCTTCGAGATGTTTGTACACTTTCTGTTAACCTGGATTTATTGCACCCAGGTTATATTAAATGTTGGTCGTAGTATTTTATTTATGTAAAAGGGTAGGTCTGTTGAAAATTCTAATGTAAACAAACATGCATGAGACTTAGACTGTTGTATTTGTGATGTGTGAGGCAATGTTGGGGGCATGCACAGAAGACGAAAGTTGTCTTATTTATCTTCATTGGATACAAGTATCAGTAACAGGTATTCTCACTACATATGAACTGGTACCACCTGCTCCTTCCCAATACGTGTTGGTATAAAAATATACAATCTGCACAAAGCATGCAGGGGCGTGGAAGTGAAGAGAGAGAGAGAAGAGGAAAACCGCGACTAATCCGTGATACAGAGGCGTGCAAGCGGGAGATAACTAGCGATCATAGACTAAATATGAGGTAGGCCGATCTCGCTGGCTGCGCACAGCCAGTATCCGTGTCCCACCATTTAACTGCTTTTCTGCCAACACGTCTAGTAAAAACGGCGTGGGTTGGATTTGTGGTTAGAACACTGATTAGTAAAAAAGTTATTTGTGATTTATGTATACTTCCAGTAAACAATTTGTAATGAAATTCAAATTGTTAAAAGTATTTTATTCATAAAAAATGCGCTTGTCTATTGAAAATTGAGATATAGGACTACACGTTCATCACTGTTGGCCATGTGACTTTGACAGTTGTGTTGCTTTGGGGTTGGTAAATGTTGGGTACATGCGCAGAAGACTAATATTAGGTCTACTTCATCTTTAGTCTACGCTCGCGATCAGCTGACTCAGACTGCCGGCGGCACAGGTGGCACGCCGGCGTGCGGGGGGCAGTGTCCGGGGAGGCGACCCGGGGATTGCCGAAAGCAGTCGCAGTGCCAGCCCTCACGCCGACCCGGGCCCCGATCGATTCCTTCAGGGTCGCCTACGTTTGTCCCTTACAAGCTAACCCCATTACACGGTCTGCCGCACGTGCAAACCGCTGCCTGCCTGCCTTTGGACCGCCTGCTTCTCTCTTGAGTCCACCCGCGTTCGTCTCTGCCGTCCCCACATCCTTGACTCATTAGGAGTAAGTCGACTGAGCGCACATTTCCATAATGTCTAAATATTTAAACAAGACCGGTAAAACCCAAGTCTTTTTATTATGAACGTCAGCGTTCTAACCATATATAAACAAGAAAAATATATTTACGACGCGTCAGATTATTAAACCGCAATATAATTATTGATAAAGAAAACTTGTTCTGCCAAAATTTTATTTACTAGCAAATCGGCCCGGCTTCGCCCGGGTACAATTTATTTTTACATCGATACACTAATAAATAAATTGGGAAAAGACAATTCATTTATGTGAAAACAGAATTATAAAATTGGACTATGTTGGCCTAGGTATTTAACTGATTACGGCAACCCAAAAGGAAGGAAACATTTTTTACCCGATATCCAAGAAGTAGGGTATTGCTTTTGGAATGTATCTGTGCAACTATCGCGTAGATACCACATTTCTGTTTTCCAGCGTCGATGTATGAAAATCAAAACGTGAGTTTCATCATCAAGTTGTAGCTTTAGAAATAAGTGTACCTAGGTACTACTTTTTGCGCTTGGTTGAGGGATCTTAATCGATCACCTAAGTTAAGCAACGTTCCCAGCGGCACACATTTGGATGGGTGACGGTTTAGTGGCATAACATTTGAGCGCTTCCGGGCTTCGGAGGGCACGTTAAATATTCGGTTCCGGTTGTTATCGATTGATGGCAGTAGTTAAGCCATTTCAGATGCCCTTGGGTGGCCTGATAAACTCTGACACCAGAGGAAACAAATATTTCGGTCACGTTCCAGCCGTTGCAGAATTACGTTTTGTAGTTATTCCACAGGAACCGTACAATTTTCCGGGATAGAAAGTATCATGTGTCCTATTCCAGGACCTAAAGTACCTACATACCAAATTTCATCAAAATCCGTTCAGCCGTTATGGAGCTGAGTGATAACACACACACACACACACACACACACAGACTTTCGCATTTATAATATTAAGTACGATACTAAATGCTCCTATAAAAGTTTTAAATTTTTGTATTGTGATATTTTTTCTTTGGTTTGTAATATTTAGGTTTGTATTTTTGCGATAGTAAAAAAAAAATTAAATGTTGACTTGTGATTCAGCATATTGCAAAATACAACTTTTTTTAACAGCGTGACCTCTTTACCAGTAGACTTGACATTGCACTGGTACAAATTAACAAATTATTCTATTAAGCATATAAATTAACATTAAATTCCCTGTCTCACTTCAAAGAACTTCTTAATAATGTTAATTTTGTGTCAGATATGTTTTTAATAACTAACTAAGTTTCACTGTATGTTTGTGCAATGACTAAAATAATATATTGCTTGTTGAAATTCCTTTAGTCACTAGAATATCAGTCCAACGAAATATTTTTTATTAATGTGACAGTTTTTGACTGAATAAAATATCTACAAAATTTAGTTTTATATGCACGGGTATGGGTAACGAAGAAAGGAACATGTGACGGAGATAGGGAACATTTGGAAAAGTACGGGAATTTAGATGTATGTTCTATATATATATCTACCCTTTTATTGTATTGCTGTGAAACCTGTGCCAAGTATAGTACATTTTCCTCTTGAAATTTGTACAAAAATAATTAAAAAAGGTTTTACTCATAGTAAAATTTTTATACGGACATCATGTAAGATAAAGTTTTAATGTGTTTAATATCAATGTGTCCAGTAGAGACCTGTAGTTGTCAATATAATTAGGCATTTCTTTATGCCGTTGTTTTATTTGTTCCTTGTATTTTCTTGCTTCAATGTTGCCCATTACGAGTTAATTTATATATTAAATATTGGTACTAAAAGATTCAACTGTACATAAGTTTTCACGTGAAAATTCCTGTAAGAGTTACTTTAAATTGAGATTGTGTACTTGCGCTAATTTTCCACAAATATTTGAACTATAGAAGTTAGTCAATTTCTCCAGTTATGTCAATTTCTCCAGTTATGTCAATTTCTTGTATGCTTTATTATGTTATCAGTGTTATGCTGTTCCACGCGCATACTATAAACGGACATTTCAGGTGTTATTTGTTCAGCTGGCAGTGTTAGTGTTTGGTCGGACGGTTGGAACGTGTTTATGATATTTTCGAGGTCTCAGTTTGTATCCCGATGGGCCACGCTGCAGTTAGGGTTGCCAGGCGTCCGGATAAAGCCGGACATAGTTAGGCTTTTTGATTGCGTGTCCGGCCAAAATAAACGGTGTCCGGCTTGTCCGGCTTTTGTTAGGTTTTTTACATTTCGCAAACGAGCGAGCGCCGAGCGTGGCCGAGCGCAGGCGAGTCGACTGTCGGTCGCTCCCGCAGTCCCGCCCGCCCCCCTGCGCCACGCCGCGCCGCCGCCAGATACACTCCCGCTCTGTCAGTTGTCTGTCTGTTCATTCCTTGATTGTTAGCGCACGTTGCGTCGTCAGTTTTTGTATTCAGCGACAATAATTTTGGTAAGTATTGTTTGTACTGTACTTTATTGATGCTACTTTAATTCAGACATTATTATGGGTGCAACTGCAAGTGATGCGATGACAAACAAAAAAACAGTCATTTTATTTATTTTCAGATCTCAAAATGCCAAAGAGGAAATGTATTTTTTCAGAAGAATTAAAAAAAACATATAAAATGTTTAAGCCGACAGCAGAACCGTCGGAGGTGAAGTGTGAGCTTTGCGACCAGTTAATATCAATAGCCAGTAAGGGAAAATATGATCTCGAAAAGCACTTAAATACCGAAAAGCATCGGAAAAATATTAGGACCGCTGCGTGTTCGTCGAAAATAGACAATTTTGTAATAGCAAGATCGGGACCAAAAACAGAAGTGCAAGCGGCTGAGGCTACTTTAGTTTTTCACACGGTAAAACACAATCAGTCATTTAATTCATTAGACTGTACAGTACCACTTCAGAAGTGCCTTTATGCTGATTCAAACATTGCAAAAGGAATAACCTGTGCGAGAACAAAGGCAGAAGCAATTTTGAAAAATGTTCTTGCGCCATATGTTTTAAAAAATATATTGGAGGACTTGTCTGATATAAAGTACATAAGCGCTTCCACTGACGCAAGCAATCACGGTGCTATCAAGTTATTCCCGCTGTTAATTCAGTATTTTGACTATCAGAAAGACGGAATTCAGGTCTCCTTAATAGATATTCAATCACAAAAAAATGAGACATCCGATACGATATCTAATTACGTCTACGATTCACTGCGTGACAAAAACCTCTCAGACAAACTAGTAGCATTTTCGGCTGATAATGCTGCTACAAATTTTGGCGGCAAAGACAGAGGAGGGCAAAGTAATGTTTTCTTTACATTAAAATCTCTAACGAATAATCAGAATATTATTGGAGTCGGCTGTGTTGCACATATTTTCAATAATTCTGTCCATAGTGCTCTTGATTCCTTGCCATTGTGTCTTGAAAGTATTGTCATGCAGATTCACAATCATTTTGCTACATTTACCGTACGTACAGAGGAACTCAAAAGTATTAGCTCAGAATTAGACATTCATTTCAAACAAATACTTTATCATTCAAAGACGCGCTGGCTGAGTCTCTTCCCAGCGATAGAAAGGATTTTACAAATGTTTGAGCCCCTTAAGTCATATTTCCTGAAAAAGGAAAAGAATAATGCATCCAGAACTTTGAAAGAATTTTTTGAAAATGACCTTAACGAAGGCTATTGTTGGGCTGTTCATTCTTTCATGGCCATTTATCAAAATCGCATCAAAGATACAGAGAAGGCTCATGTTTCTGTAAATGAGGTTTTGGAAAACTGTTCTGAGATAATGAATAGCATAAATGCAAGGATTGAACAAGACTTTTATCCACTGAAAGTGACTTCTATTTTGCGTAAATTCAAAGACAATAACGAAAATTCTGAACAGGTGACTGCTTTCAAAGAGGATATTAAAAACATGTACATTATTGCAGTACAATATTTACGATCTTGGACTGAAAACTTATACAAAGACACAAAACATTTCACATGGATGACTTTAAAAGATGTTCCTGAATGGAATCAAGTTTCCGATACGATAAGTATCCTATCACAAAACAACGTTAAAGTTGACGATAGCAAATGTTTTGACCAACTGCAAAACCTTAAAAGTTTTCTGAATAATAACAAAGAGAACGTTGATTTCAAGAAGCTGTTAGCACACAAGAAATGGGTAGTCTATTTTAAATCGATGAGTAGTCAAGATTGCTTTTCAGAATTCCTAACTATTTGTCAGTATTACTTTGCGATCCCAGGACATAACGCAAACGTTGAAAGAGTTTTTTCCTTGATAGGTCAGCAATGGTCAAAAGAACGCAACAGATTACATGTTGACACTGTAGCTAAAATGTTGGTTGTAGAATTTAATTTAAAACATTTGACGTGTAAGGATTTTTACAATTGCATTTTAAAAGAAACTGAGCTTTTAAAGCAGGTTTCTGACAACCAAAAATATGAATAATTATTTTTATTGTTTAACTTAAAGAGAAAAAGTTTTGTTTTGTTTAGATTGTTTTTTTATTTTGTTTTGCTTTGGGAAGTAATAGCAGGTAAATAAGACTTATTTGTGCAATTGCCTTTCATTAGAATTTAAGAAGAATTTAAAAATGTTGATAAATGTTTATCTAGAATCTAATTTTGACTGATGACTTTATTTGACTGATTAATAATAAAGTACTTAGACTGATTTGGCATTCGATTTTATTTATATTTCATTAGAATTTAACAAGATTTATGGTAGTAATCAAAAAAGCTTGATTTTACATACAATTTTTTTGTCGTACCTATTAATACTCAGACACAAAATCCTCAATAATGTAGGGTGTCCGGCCTTTTTACCCAAATGTCCGGCCAAACTGGCTGGTCTGTCCGGCTATTAGGTTTGGCGACCTGGTAACCCTAGCTGCAGTGGTCCCACTCAATTAGCGGGCTGTGCCGTTACCACCGAGAATACAAGGTCTTATAATCTCTGTGTGACTTCACTGGCATAGGTAATACAATCGCTGCATGATATTATTTCAGAATATGTAGTAACGTTGGAAACTGAAATGTGCAGTACTGAATTCGATGCTGTAATTGTTTTCAATTTATTGCATTTTATAAACTAGTTACGGACGAGGTTAAGATATGTTACCCAGTGATACATTGTCTAGCCATAGCTATGTCTTAATTTTCGTTGAATTTAATCTATTGCCATTTGCAAACAAGGAAAGAACGATGTTAAGAAATATTACGCCTATCTAATGATACATTCGCTGAATATACCTACAACGTGTTTTTAAAAATCGCCGACAAACTCCGGCAGGTTATTCCTCACAAAAATATATGACGAAGATGTATGTACCACGTTTCCTTTAAGTCGAAAATCGAGTTTTGAAATGATTTTCGTTACAAATATCGGGAACTACGTGATTCAGCAGAAAATCGGTAAATACTTTACACCTTTGAAAATGCGGTTGTTAACATCATCCCCATTCATCAGTAAAATAGGGGTTGACACTGTTTTGTTGCGAATCAGCACCCCATTTTCCTAATGAAGGGGGGTGATTTTACCAACTGCATTTTCACATGTTTAAGATCTCCGTTATACAAAACAGTATTCAAAGATTTGTTGCTTCAATAACGAAAATAATTTTAAAACTCTATATTTTTGGGCGAATAGTTTTCATAAAAATCACTTTAGGGAAAAGTAGTACATACATATTCGTCAGGAATAACCTGCCGGAGTTTGTCGGTGACTTGTAGTAATACTTTGTATAAAATCGCTTTAAGCCATTTTTTCTTTGGATAGTAATGTCATGTAATGTTTACATAATGGAGAATGAATTATAAATATAACCTCTTTGGAGTGAAGTTTGCTATTTATAATATTTCGTGAAATATCTATGTGGTCCGAAATAGTTTGTAAAAACTGACCAATGAAAAAGTTCAAATACTTTCTATAATTCTTTTAAGATCGAAATCGGTTTTATTTAAACACAAAATACTGCAGAAATCGTTATGTAAAGTTCATGAAACAATTTAGTCCCAGTGTAGGCCCAAACAGCTATCCTTAACTATTACTCATGCTAGTGCACAAAATCACACCAACTGCAATAATAATGGTGTTTTTCTGCTAAAAGTATATACAGTTTATAGATAAGTGTCTTCATACACTTAATAACTGTGTGACCACGAAATTCTCTCGCGAAATAACTTTCAACCAAGCATTTACTCTTTCATCGTCAGGGAACTTAAATGACATGCAATTTAGCCTATCACTTATTTCCAAGACACTGCAACAACACACAACTTTAAATACTTGGTTTATTATTACACTATAAACCGTAGTTTTAATTGAAATGAAACCTGCCACGCGCATAAACAAAACCAAGCTGTCAACCATGTTGGCCACTTAAATTTGCCTGGTATAGTGAAGTTCAAATGAGAAAATGATATTCGCGCAACTTTGAGGGAGGGAACGTAGGGAATGGCTCTCCCGAACGCTTGCCGCTGGAGGGAGAGAAACCACGTGACACTGCCGGTGCTATACACACCAAACTGATAACCTCGCTCTCTGGTACCGCACTGTTAAATGCCACGCTGCGCGACTGATGTTTTTTCTACAGGTACTACACACGCGCGGATCAGCTGTCGCCCACGCGTTCCGGCCGCTCACAATACCTACTGAATTGAACAATCCCACCTCCTCGTGTAGCGGCAATGGGCTCTCCCGACTAGCCCGACGCGTTTTGAACTTCTGCGAATTATTTTATCATTTGTATTTCACTTGAGTCTTGACGTCACTAGCGTGGCATAGTGCCCTAAGCTTGCCTAGAAGAGGTTGTAAGGCCTCTGAAGACTCGGTGGTAACGGCTGTGCCGACAGGTATTTCGTTCCACAAGCGTCATTCCTTGCACCGGTCACGTCGCAGTATGACGTGCGTTTCGCGGTAGCCGGTTCGAATGTGCGTGGCGCAGCGTCTGCGTGCCATGGACGTCGGCACCTGAGCAGGAACACGATACCTGGTCGTTGGCACACACGGCATAGCAGCTGAACTGTGTTCCTATCGGCCGTTTGGGAATTTATGGCGTGTTTGAACTTATAGCCACTGCAGGCGATAACTTGGAAACTACTCATGTCATTATTTACATGTTTATTTGCTAATTGTGAAATTAATAAGACTAAATTATATGCGATTAAATTTCAGAATTTTTTATAAACATGTTGTTCATTCATTTAAAATGATAGCATCTTGAAGAAACGAGCTTATGGTCTATTCGCGGTTTCTTCATACTTCTTAAATCAAACCTTTGAAAAATCATCCCATGTGTGACTTGTTTAATTGTTTACTAACTATGTCTTGCATCATATGCGTTTTATACTTCTGTTTATATAAGAGTATCTTAATTTTGGTTAAATTGAACTTCAACATACGTATTATCTATAAATAATATTTTATTTGTATTTAATATGAATAAAACAGGGAGAAAATAGGTGTGTTGGTAAGGCCTAGTAAGAAATAGTTCTCGTACAAAATATTATAAAACTGAGTGCGCACGAATGCGGTGCCATGTCCGTTTGGTATAATTTTCTAGACTTGGTTAAGCTTTGTTTGCATGGGACGGAGGGATATCCTGGAAGTAGAACTTTGGCAGAACTTCAGGAAAGTTGGAAGTAACCGTGAATGGACTGTAGTAGATTACTTTTTATTAAAGTTTGCAAAACGACGTTACAGGAAATACTTTTACAGTCTGTATCGAATTACATTATAAGTGATTTATTGTTCCTGTAAACTTCAATTTTGGTGGGAATTTGCTATGATATGTGTAAAATAAAAACAAAATAAACACGAAATGAAAAGTACACACGTACTTTGTGATAGTGTTTAGAAGGTACTGTGCGTTTCGCCAGTTTTCTTTCACGTTGTAATTTCCCAAATATTTAGGGCCCTCGCCCAATCACATTACTTATTGAGGGACGTAAATCTGAGCCCTGACGAAATTTCACAAGTGTTGCAACATCTAACTAGTTCCATGTTCAATATAACCGACAGTTATTTTAACGTCAAACAATTATATTAAGAAATTAAGTGCTGCGTATCTTTTCGCTGATCTACATATATATATATATATATATATATATATATCTTGCTCTCTGCAAATCCACTGTACGCACTACCCAACTTAAGAATTCCGTCCTAAAGATACCGAGAGTGAGCAAGGCAGGCCTGGTATCGCGCCGGGAACCTTGAGCAGTAAGAGGCTAGACCAGCTATCGAGCCACAGTGCATGCAGGATTGTACTGCAAGAGAAGAGATGCACGGCTCAGGCACGTGTTCAGGAATTTTGTTTGGGTAATCAGTGTATGTGTGTAGCCGTGGTGGAAACGCGAGGGAGGGGAGTGCAGGTGGAGAGCACTTGCCTCNGAAATTTGCTATTTAAACTATTTGTCCCATAAATATCAGTGTTAACCATGTTAAAATGAACCGAATTAATAAAATAACAATTATTTAAACGTTATAAAAATGTTTCTTGAAATTGTTTGTCTGAATTTGTATCTATACACATGGATATCGGTTTTCATTCATACTAAATAATCTTCAGTGTTCGACCTCCGTGGACGCTGCTAAATAATATTATTTTACGTATTACAATACTAAACAAAGGCACGCAATTAAAATAATATATATTATATATATTAGAAACCTTTGATTAGACGGAAGTATACAGGAGTCTGTAAATGTGCTACAAGGGTGATTACCTGTGCTACCAATTCACGAACAATACAACAGTTATTCCCTCAAAATGTAATGTCTCAAAACTTATTATTTCTGAATGTTACTTTCCCTTACATTTTGCTCAAGGGTATTTTTGCCTTTGGGAGGGGTGCGGACCCCTTGGGCCCCTCCATTTGAAACGTGCCTGCACGGCGTTCCCACGAAGTAGTTGGTGTCTTAAGGGCACTGCCTACCGGCTGGCAGATGCGAAGTTAAAATAGGGAATCCCATGTTAAGGAAATTTCGCCTCAATGCGTTAATCTTAAAGCTAGGCGTTTCAAATAAATTTTATTCTTCACGAATTTTTTAGAAGTTTTCTACAGCAGAGATGTTTCCATAACATGTATAGTCTATTTGCAAGGAATTTATAAAAATTTTGTTTTACAAAAAATATATACTGTCTGGTTAATATTGAAAATACACGTTTGTAGGGATCTTTTCATAGAAAAAAAAGTCGTTAACAATACATTTTGTTGGAAACGCATATTTTTAAAATTAACGCACTGAGGCGAAATTTCCTTAACATTGGATTTCCTATTAAAATTTCGCAGCTGCCAGCCGGTAGGCAGTGTCCTTAACAGTGGCGATTATTGCATTGTGCGCCCTTCACGTTGGACTCAACCGGCTCATGTTCAGCTCCTGTACCCCGGCTGCCCCGTAACAACCTCTTGGCCAAGATCCTGTAAACAAAACCAGGTGGGAAGGGGGCGCAATCTGACCGACGAAACTCCTTACGCTCACCAAGCGTTGGCTCAGGTCATTGTTTATCGTCTTTGTACACTCGAGCACCGATCCTTTTTTTTTTCCCTCTCCCATTAGACGCCGCTTGTGTGAACTGCTATTCGGTTTTTCTGAAAGTCTGTGTCTGGGTTCCCACAGAGGCCAGCATACCGTCTATGTACGGTCTGTGTGGTAAGCGTTCCGTTTTCGCAAAGTAACCCGTGCGCAGATTACTTTTCGGCTGGCGGTACTGATATACTTTTAGCGTGAAAACAAAGTGAACGTCGCCTTGGCAAGTGCTCTTGCGGGGCAGGAGATAATACCTTCTCCCGCTGCTTGGAGATGGTATTCCTACCATATTGAACTGTATCGTTTACAAACTTTCCACAATTTTAGCGTGTACTGCAGGGGACCAACACTTGCAGGATGCACTTAGTATGGCGCGGAGACAGCTGGCGAGACAGTCGGCGATAGAATCATACAGACGTCGGATGTTCTCCTGAGGAAAATCCTGCTATAGCTGGCGCAACGTGACTCTCCAAATCCGCTGTAATTGCCGCTGGCCGAAGTTGCTGCCCAATCTGGTCCCAAAAGTTCTCGATGGGTGAGAGGTCTGGGAACCTTGCTGGCCAAGGAAGCAAGTTGATAACATGAAGGTATGCCAGAGATACCCGTGCTGTGTTAGGCCGGGGATTATCCTGCTGGACAATGGGGTTGTCAAGCTGCACCACAAAGGGAGCGCACATGGTCGCAGAATTTTTTGGACGTATTCCCCGTCGCAGGGTTCCTTCAGTCACCAATTGTGGAATGCGGAAATCATAGGAAATGGCACCCCACACCTTGGCATCTCATTGGGGCGGTGCGCCGCTCTACAATGTCAGTGAAGCGTGCATCATGGCGCTGGCAAGGACGTCTCCAGAATCGAATTCGGCTGTCGTCTGTATCCAAGCAGAATCTTATTGGTGGTTCGCCGAGGTCGATTCGAGCCTTCTCGACGGTTGTGTGTACACCTTCCTGTTTCCACTGCGTCCAACACTGACTCACGGTGTAGGCCGAACGGTTCAAGTAGCAAGCAATGCTCCGAAACGTTCAACTTGCCGCTCGTAGGCCAACTATGCAGCCCCTCTCAAACTCATAAAGCTGGGCAAAGACTTGTCGAATGCGCCTTTGGGACTTGTTGCTTGTTAACTGAACCTCGCTCTGTGGCTCACACTGCTCACAATGCTTAGTCGATGTCTTGCAGCTATGAATGATGGAGGGACATGTATGCCCCTATTGACACACATCCGCACAAGCAAACCGAATTAAACGCTAATTGTACACATATCGGGTATGGCGATACTGTGTGGAAACCGTTGTACTCGCGCGATTCGTTAATGACGATCCTTTTTTTTTTTGCCAATGAGTGTATATTATTTATATACAGTATAAGATCACACACACGACAATTGTGCTAATAAAAATAGCATATAGATGGCGTGCTGTGACGTAGCTGAAGCCATTATTGACGATATAGTATGCTTCTTGTTTATGTATCAAAAGCATGTTTGTATATATATATATATATATGTGTGTATAATATTAATCAGTAAAGAATCACGTACTGTAAAGGTAACGGTTATATTGTAATGTGTAAGTGTAATATTTCCTAGTCTGGTGCGTTACTACGACGNCTTCACCCCGGTGAGGGAGGCGGCACAGTGTTGATGAATAGTGCCGAGCGGTGCGGGGCGGGGCGACTAGTGAGTGGCAGAAGGCAGGCGTCGCGTGCCGACCAGGGCGTGTTGACGCCCCGGGCGCCAGGCGTCTATTTCCAGCTGCGCCCGGCTTCATTCACCACGCGCCGCTGTTGCCGCCATTGTCGACTCTCGTCGTCCTGCCAGGCGTCTCGCCCGACCCGCACCAACTGAAACTCGCCGTCTGTACACAGGGATAAATCCGACACGTGCTTAGCACGTTTACATTGCACTGAAACCTCGCGGGAAATGACAGTTTTGTCACTTAATGGGACTTCCTAATCAAATATTGTTTATAGAATCAGTTTTTGCGCGTATGTAAAATTTTTAACCGGAAACTATCTGCAGCTGCCAATTTTTTTTTTTTTACTTTTGTTCTATTAATTATATTTAAAGAGGAAAACATAAGGAAGATAGTTAAAAAAAGTATTTGTAGTGTTTTATTTGTGCATTTTCCTTAAGGGAAGAGAGAAACCTACTGAATCGATAAGAAACTGGTGCGGAATCTAAGGGGGAGGGGGGTGTGTTTTCCGGGGTTTCACTTGAGTTTGTCGAGCAGTACAGTGGCATAGCGTCATACGATGACGAGATGGCTTGGTTTTCTGATAAAATAAACTTAAAATGTGTAAATAAACATTTTAAAGGCGCAATGCGTGTTTTATCTTCTGCTAGTTGTACAGACGCAGTCATGGGCCGAAGTATTCGTACAGACACAATTTCTTGGCCTTATGTTACATTACAAATTAAGATAAACATAAAACATATTGCACAATCATTCTTGTGTGCTTTAAATGAAGTGCAACAGTAGCCAATAACTGAAATCAGCAGTGCAAGTAAATGAAAAACAATATTTTGTCCTCGCGTGCTGCGTATGTATGTACGCCACTTTAATATTCGGCCAGTTGGGGCGAACGCGTGACACAGGCATGATGCACATTGCGTTTGTACCTCGTGTCATTCCCTGCACGCTCTCAGCGCTGAGAGGTTGTGTTGGGTAGCTCTGTTGACTGCGGCAGTTAGGCAAATGGGACGCAGGGGAAAGAATACAACGTTTGAACAGCGGCAGCTGGTAACTTTTTTTTTCATGCAAAGAAGAAATCTCAACGAGAAATTGCGGAGCACTTGAATCTGCCGAGATCCACTGTCGGAGAAATCATAACAAGGTTTGAGAAGGAAGACAATAGATTCGATACCTCAAAAAGGACAGCCAAAGAAACTAAGCGAGAGAGAAAAACATCTAGTAACCAGGAAAATAAATAAAGTTACGAACATTAGTGCTTGCAAACTTACCACGTAGGTACTCAATGAATGTGGAAAGAACGTCCATCCATAAACCATATGACGAGTTATCAGAAGAGTAGGATATAATCACAGGGCACCTAGAAGGAAACCTTTTATTAATGAGGTGAATAGAAGAAAACGACTTAAGTTCGCAGAAGTCCACGCTGACAACGATGAAAGTTGGCGGAATAATGTAATTTTTGCTGATGAAACGAAAATGAATTTTTTTGTTCTAATGGCAGGGTAACAGTATGGCGCAAGCCAAATGCGGAGCTAAAACCTGGGAACTTACAACCTACTGTGCAACAAAGTGGAGGTAGTATTATGATCTGTGGCTGTATATCTTCAGCAAGTTGTTGGAGAGGCAGTACGTGTCTATGGAACAATGAAAAAGGAAGACTATCTCAACATCCTCAAAGCAAACATACACAAGAGTGCTGAAAAACTGAGCATTATGAACACGTTTAAGTTCTACCAAGATAATGACCCAAAACACAAGTCGTACATTGTCAAGAGCTGACTTTTGTATAACTGCCCCAAAGTCATTAACACACCTCCTCAATCACCCGACCTGAATCCCATAGAAATCTGTGGGATGAACTCAAAAGAAGACTGAGGACTACTACAATTAGGTCCACAAAATAATTAGAGAATATGTTCAAGGAAGAATCCCCAGACATCACAATGCCTTTGCAACTTTGTGGGGTGTGTTAAAAGCAATATCCGCAAACATCCCATATCTAACCGGAATGACCTCAACATTGCCCTTCTAACGGAATGGGATAAGATTGAGTCCTCTTATTGTGATCTATGCCAGATAGGCTTAATGAGATGAAAAAGAAACTGGTCGTCACACTAGGTACTAACTGTCAACACATGCCCTTCGACAGGAAATATACATACTGTACTATTTCCATTGTGGTGTACATCTTGACCTCCGAATGTGTAGTTTTTTGTTATAAATAAATAAATATATTTTTGTGTGAAAATATTTGCTTTTTTTATCTGTTGTATGATGATTGTAAATACATCTATTCACCAATACACTCAATTTTCATATCCAAAAGACTTGTATTACAACAATGAAATATCATAGGATAGGTGTACCACTGTCGCTGAGTCACTGCAGGTAGCAGGGCAGAATAACGCGGCAAGACAGCATTATTTTATAGCCGAGGTTCCTGGCTGGAGGTATTTTGCGTGCCCAAGGCCTAAACGTGCATCGTCGCCTCTATGTGCAAGGCACTGAAATGGCGTGCAATCTTTACATCGGCAACTCGCCTTTCGATATTCTCAGCTGTGACTTATTTATTGTATGATATTATTATAATAATAAAGAGAAAAATTAGCTGCTGGCTAATTTTTTAAGGGGAGCCTCCCGCGGGCATATTGGATTCTCGGTGTTTCTATTTTGTTCATATTTTTAAAAAGAAAATTCTGAAGGTACCCTATATCCAACTAGCCATTCACTTTACACAACACAAACAGTATAGATATAACGAATGAACTACAAACTCTTATTCACGTTGAAAACGCCGGTATCTCCTATCTTCACTTTTATTTTTAAAAAATACACATTAGAAATGGAAATAGGAAAGTAAAACTTGTTGCTGGGTTTTTTTTTTTTTTTTTTATACTTTTCTTAGGAAGACATCTTTTACTCACGTGGAACAGTTTTTGAGCAAGAAACTGTTCCTGAAGCTATGCGCACCGTTGTCGTAGGCGTATAAATATTATGCCATGCAGGTTCATAGTTTAGGACTAAGGCTTTTTTTTTTTATAACGTTCCCTGTATATTCTTGGATGTTAATCGGCAGATGACTTCAATATTTCACCGCGCACGCATTCATGGCCTATCCAGGATTTGAACCTCGGACGTGTTCGTTGGAAGGCATCTTATGAACTCTCGTGGCAAAAACTAATGGGCGTATGCACAGATGGCGCCCCTTCAATGCTTGGTTCTCGCTCAGGCTTCGTGCAATTGGTAAGAGAGAAGAATGCTGATGTGACTGGGATTCATTGTTTTATACATCGCCAAGCCTTGGCAGCCAAAACGCTTCCAAACTAACTCAATGCTGTCTTAAAATGATGTATTAAAGTAGTGAATTACATAAAATACAGTGCATTAAATACTCGACTGTTACAAACTCTTTGTGAAGATTTAGGAAGTGAACACAAAACACTGCTATTTCATACAGAAGTACGCTGGCTCTCCAAAGGAAACGTGTTGGCAAGATTATTTGAGCTCCGAGACGCAGTAATCACCTTCTTAGATATAATATCAGAAGCAAAATGAGCTAAGCGCGGACTTCAAAAACCAAGTGCTCAAGTAATGTTGGCTTATTTGTCAGACTTCTTTGACTCGTTGAACAGCCTTAACTTAAAATTGCGGGGTGGAGACTCAAATATAGTTACTCATTGTGATACCATCAAGATGTATTATGAGAAATTGCAACTTTGGAGACGTAAAATATCAGCAAACCCTTGCAGTTATTCAAATTTCACCAAAGTAGTGTCAATCTCAGAAGAAACACGCTTCAAGGAGGTTTTTGAAGGATCACATTTGAAAAGCCAAATATCAAACCATTTGGAGAACATCACTGAAGAGTTCAGGAAATACTTCCCAAACACTTGTGACGAGAATATTTACAGTTTGTCAACTGATCCATTCAATGTCAACATAGACTCCCTGCCAGAAGCACTGAAAGAAGAAGGTTTGGAAATAAAAAGTGATTCCTCTGCCAAATATGACTTTGACAAAATGGACAAATCATCATTTTGGATAAGATACTTCAAAGTGTATCCCAGTGTATCACAGGAAGCTCTTCGATTATATTTGCCTTTTTCAAGCACCTACTTGTGCGAAAAAGCATTTTCAACACTTGTGGCAATAAAAACAAAGTATCGGAACAAGCTTGATGTTGCTAGTGACTTGCGTTGTGCCCTTACTAAAACACAACCAAGATAGGCATACTAGTTAAGAAAATGCAAGCTCATCCATCTCACTAACTTATTTTTCTCTTACCAGTACTTCTTTAACTTAAATAGAAACTTATAATGTTGTATCTTGTGACAGGAAAAATAAATGTTTTGTTTTAAATGTAATACTTGTTTTTTTTTTTTCATATGCCCATACAATTTATTGTATAAAAAGGGGGGGGGGGCGTGGGAGGCTTTCATTTCAACAGGAGGGGGCGTGGTACAAAAAAGTTTGGGAACCCCTGTTCTAGAGACTAGCTGGCCTGAAACTGTACTCCAAATTTGAGCAGATTTGTAATTTCGCGGGAAAATATATGGGTATTACGTGCACGCTTGATAATATCCTACGACCTGATGGAATTAAATATCTGAACTGACCAGTCAGAATGCTAAAAGACGAGGGGTGAGAGAGCGATCTGTCACCTCTGGCATCAGACGAGAAACTGTCTCGAAGGTCGACATTTTCCCCATTATATAATTTCCCCACACTAGCTCACACTGGCGGACAATACTGAAAACAAGAGCGGTTGTGGTAAGGGATTAAGCGTGGGTGAATAATTGCTCTGACTAAAAGTGGTGGAGTGAGGGGTAACAGAATAAATACTCTATTTCAATGGTAATTTAATTAGCATTAAAACGAAAAAATAATTTTTGATCAGTCTTAATTATAATTTTTAAAACAAATTATCGATTTAATAAATTATGCATGTAGGTATACCACTGATTGGAAAAATAAAACTTTTAAATATAATGGAAAATTACAGGTATTTATTATGTCTATGAAACAAATGTGAGTGCTTACAGTTTCCTTTGCGGCTGAATCATCAGAATGAGCTGTTATCGACAGCTCGCTTGGCAGTGAAATCGCGAAATCAATGCTACATATGTGTTGAAAATAGAATCCAATATGGAGGGCGTCGACAGCGCCACTTATACTTTAAAAACAATCAAATATGACTGCCACCTGGTGGCTAAATCGGCAGATCACATGGTGGGTAAACGATAATTAATACACTAGCGCCATCAAGGTATTGAAAATATATTAAATCCGAGATGGTGTCCTCGGCAATGTATAAACAAATGACAAACGAAAAAAAACTAGATGTCCTCCAACAATGTATAAATAAAAGATAAACGAAAACCAAGATGGCGTCCTCTAGCTATGTAAACAAATGACAAACGAAAAAACAAAGATGGCGCTCGAAGGGGAGAGACAAACACTAGTAATTTATTAACAAATGAAAAAAAAAAAAAAAAAAAAACCTTATGATGGACTGTGGTTGTAATGTCTACGAAGATGGCGGAATGCACCTACCAAGATTGCGAAATGAGTATTGGAGGAGGGGGTGCGGAGACCTCCGTAAAATTGTTTTTTTTTTTAAATAATATTTTCATACTTTTTAAATGTTTTAATATATTAGAAATTAAATTTTTTGGATTTTTTTTCCAATGTCTAAGTCAAGGTCACCTGGATCTATTATGGCCGCCAACCGACCGGAATGACAAGAGCACGAACAACTCCAGCTCTCCGGTCCCACGTCCCGATGCGCCAATGTCTTCATTCGTCTACTGATATAAATAACTATTTGATGCGATGAACCACGTGGTAGCGTGGGAGAAAGTTCAATGGACTGCTTATGGCTGAATAATACAGTGTCGTGTTGTGTAAACACTTGAGCTACCGATTGCGACTTCTTCGTTGGACAGTATCGTCTGCTCTCTCGTCTTACTCTTCTGCGTCCTTTCCACTTGCGCGTGTTAACGCGAGCGTGGTGACGTAATTTGGTCGTGGGTACTTAAGATAATGCCCTTTTTCTCACGATCCGCCTTTTTCCACTAGGGGTCAAAATACCCACGACTCGCTTCTTGCCCAATAAAGCCCGCTCCTGATCTTGGTGGGGCTCTTCGTCGCCTACCATTGTTCGAAGTGCCGTTTCGGGAATGCCCAGCCTTAGTTGGAAATAAACCCCCTGCGCGGGTACCTGTTTCCATGGTTTCTTCTCAATCCGAACGCCGGTTGGAGGTCGGCCACTTTGATCTCCACTCTTACGAGCGATGGGGATCGCCTCATGACGATCGCCCTGGACATGCCTGACAGACAACAAACAAGGGTTTTCCTTAGCCCGCTGTTTAACACATACCTCAGCTGTGACGTCAGGTACAACGTTATGTTCGCTGGACACGAGGCAGTGAAACGGCCCCCGCCTTACGTACAAAGTCGTCCCATCTCGTATATTAATGGGATCATCCTTATCGTTGCTGACTAGAAGAGAGTCGTTAAGCATGGCCGCAGAGGGTGGCGAGGGAATGTTCCCCTCCAACGCGAATCATTTGGCCCAGGTAACGGCTTCCTGTTACCCTCCAGAGGAGTTCATCTTCGCTCGGCTGCACGGCTCCAGTTCCCGTCGCTAGGGATGCTGGGCGTCTCTCCGGCCGGGAAGCACGGTGAAACACTCGCCACGCCCCAGTTCCCTCGTTTTATTTTTATTCCTTTCCAGCATCCCCTTGCCTCGACCGCACGCGAACTATGCTGTGCTGCTCCCGGAATGTCTTCTGCAGGGAGCCTGCAAAAATAAATTAATAAATAAGAACGACACCGGCTTTCTTGTAATAGCAAGAAAATGATTTGTTCATAAAAATTATTATTCTTGGATCATGATATTATATTTAAAGTTGAATGACAATGGTATTGCAGGATTTTCGTAAGAATTTTAATGGACTGTATCCATTGCCGAAAATAACCCTAACAATACAAATACCAGGTAATGAAAACGAAAATCTAAGAATTAGTTATTTGTTGTTCATTATCTGGGATTTATCTGGTTATCTGCGTCTATGTCCTTAGCCTTATTTTCGGCAATGGATACAGTCCATTTAAATGCTAGCAAAATCATGATTGTAGTCGAACAAACTTTAAAATATGCGGGCAACTCTTTTTTCTGCACGATGCTCAGTGGGCTGGAAACCAAGTCCATGGAAATACAACGGCAGTAATTCTATACATGTTTGCTAATCGAGTGCAGCTTATGCACAATAGCGTAAATTTACACTTGAGGTTCCCGAGACCGAGAGGCGCAGGAGCGATAAGGGCGATACTGCCTCACGCATCAAGTACGCTATCGCCACTAAGTGCAAGGCTTTGAACTGACGTGCAGTGTTCTCCTTGCACTACGAGTGCCTATGGGACTTTCAGTGGTGACCCTATAATTTTATTGATGGAAAGTTCGTAGGAAGGTTCAGTGTAGAGCTCTTGAGTAGTTTCGTATGTATCTGACGCGTGTATTTTGAGATACAATGCTCTGAAAAAGTCGTTTTTAGTGGAGTGTCTGAAATGGCGTTTCTTATGTACGTGACGTCTTGAAAGTACCCAAAAGCCCCCATGTGTGTTATTTTTGTAGACCAGCGCGTTGGATGCACGTTTAGTAGTTTCGCAGAAAAACGTGAATTATTAACATTAAAACTCTGTAACGCAGTTCAAGCGCCAGGTAGGCGGGAGCCTTAAAAACACTACGCATTTCAGTCAATTTTCAAGCGTATGCTAGTGTATGAATCCAACTATGCCACCTTTTGACCCCGAGCACTGATTTTTTTTAGCTATCACTCACTTATACCGTGGTTCGTGGAGAGAGGAGCGGAGAGTTTTAGGCTGCTCTTAACATCGGGGTCTTGAGAGCCGATACTGTATGTACACTGAAGAGCCAAAAAACTGGTACGCCTGCCTAATATCGTGTATGGCCCCCGCGAGCACGTAGAAGTGCCGTAAGACGACGTGGCAATTGGAAACGAGACTCGTCAGACCAGGCAACGTGTTTCCAGTCATCAACAGTCCAATGGCGGTGCAGGCGGGCCCAGGCGAGGCGCAAAGCTTTGTGTCGTGCAGTCAACAACGGTAAACGAGTGGGCCTTCGGTTCCGAAAGCCCATATGAATGATGGTCCGTTGAATAGTTCGCACGCTGGCACGTGTTGATGCCCCAGCATTGAAATCTGCGCCAATTTGAGAAAGGGTTGCACATCTGTCACGTTTAATGATTCTCGTCAGTCGTCGTTTGCCCGTTCGTTCACGATCTTTTTCCGGCCGCAGCGATGGTGAAGATTTGATGTTTTACCGGATTCCCGATATTCACGGTACACTCGTGAAATGGTCGTACGCGAAAATCCAAATTTTATCGCTACTTCGGAGATACTATGTCTCATCTCTCGTGCGCCGACTATAACACCACGTTCAAACTCACTTAAATCTTGATAACCGTCATTGTAGCAGCAGTAACCGATCTAGCAACTTTACTAGACGCTTGTTGTCTTATATGGGCGCTGCCGACCGCATCGCGTTACTCTGATTGGTTTCATACCTCTGCACGCCTATACCAGTTTTTTTAGTTCATCAGGAGCCTCACGAGGTGGAAAGTAAAAAAGAAATGTTTATATACAATTATGGTTGAACGGTATGCACATCAATGTTCACCGACTGACTTCACCATGCCTAACCATCCTGGACAAACTCAACGGCAAGCAAACTCTTGGTGGCGGTCTGTGTTATGCTGTGTGCTGACCCTTAGAGATGGGTCATTAAGACCATAAACAAACCCTCATCGGCGAGTAGTACCGTTAGTCAGGCAGTCACTAGTGTGGTATTTCCTTCCAGACAGTGTAACACGACTTAAGATCGGAACAACTTTTGGCATCGTGTTGAGGATCGTGTGCTCCTATCGCGTGTTATATTTATTAGAGAAGCCCGAGAAGACAGCAGTAAAACGTAAACAAGATTTGTATTTACTTGCTTTCTTTTCTTAAATAGTTAGGAATAAAGATTACTAAATTATACTGCATTCATTCCGTGGTTTTAGTTCGACATACGGCGTGTTTAAAAAATTAATACTTATTTGTTTCGATTCTGATGAATTTAATATTTTTTATAATTATTCAGATAGGAAGCCAAACGAATAATAACTTATCACTAGACACAGATGTTTGTGTTAAAGATTATTGGCAAATATTTTAAGTATTATTGCTTTTTTTTTTCTGTGAATTTTGGTTTTATTGTGCTAATGTTCTTCGAAATTCTTCGAAGCAAGCTTAATAACTTGTTTACTAATGACCATATTTAAAATAAGTCCTGACTTTCACATGTACACAATAAAAAAGCTCATTTTTTAAATAATTTTTGTTGTTGAGGAATCCATTTCATAATACACATATCTGCACCTACTAATGATGCATAATTTTTTTTCCTCCGACGTTTGAACATCATAAATGTATTTTATTTAAATCGCAGAGACAGAGTACACGGTGATAAATAATTTGTGATTTAGCGATGATTTTGTTTTATCTATTCATCCAGCGCCTTGTGTATAATATTGCCTCGTTCGACGTGTCAAGCTTGCGCAGAGAATGAAAGCCAAATCAATTGAATAACTTTTTTTTTCTTTTAAAAAACGAAACATTTTCTGTTTATATTATGAGCTGTGCTGAACATGTAACTTCCTTCCACCCATAAGTTTACAATTTAAAAATTATTACTTTAGATATTATGCAGTAACCGCTGATCGTACAAAATGAACCACGTCTTCTGTATTCACATTAACAATTCACGTGATAATTTTAGATTCTAGCCAACGAACATTCGCGATAAGTGTGCCCTCTTTACATTTTTTTTTTACAACTAACCACCTAACATAACGCTACAACCAGCGTTTAATCACAATGTTATTCAATGAGGATATTTTCTGGCAGATACTACTCGTATTGTGAATTAAATTCACAAATAAAATCATAAACTTTTCATAAATTTGCCTTTTCAAAATTTAATGCATGCTTATAACTATAAATACTACTTTCCGTCAATAACACCTACTGCTAAGCTCCGATTGGTCACTGCCGCAGAATATTCTCTTGAGATTTAAAATAAAGCTATTTCTTTTAATGTTAAAGGAAAAGACAACAACGCGCACAGTGGCGTAACTAGAAATTTACAGGACCCTGGAAAACGTTTCTGTGCCCCTTCCCCATATTGTGATGAACCTATAGGCTATTGATAGATTAACTCATATATAACTTATATTCACTGAATTAGTTTTATACCTCGTATATAAGAAATACGCAACTCTAAATATAATTGATCTGCCAAATATTTACCATTTGTTTCTACATTAATATTTTTATAATTATATTAGTGAACCGGCCCGGCTTTGCCCGGGTACAATTGAGTTTTACTCGTACAACACTAGTAAATAGATTGGTAAAAGACAATTAATTTATGCGAAAACAGAATTATAAAATTATACTACGTTGGCCTAAGTTTTTTTAACTGATTACGGCAACCCAAAGGGAAGGAAAAAAATTTTACCCGATAGCCAAGAAGTAGGGTATTGTTTTTGAAGTGTATCTGTGCAACTATCGCGTAGTTACCACATTTCCGCTTTCCAGCGTCGATGTATAAAAATCAAAACGTGTGTTTCAAGTTGTAGTTTTAGAAATAAGTGTACCTAGGTACTACTTTTTGCGCTTGGCTGAGGGATCACCAAAGTTAAGCAACGTTCTCAGCGGCACACATGGTGATGGGTGATCGTTTAATGGCATCAAATCTGAGCGCTTCCGTGCTTCGGAGGGCACGTTAAATATTGATGTCAGTCGTTAAGCCATTTCAGTGGTCCTTGGGCGGCCTGATAAACTCTGACACCAGAGGAAACAAATATTTCGGTCACGTTCCCAGCCGTTGCAGAATTACGTGTTGTAGTTATTCCACAGTAACCGTACAATTTTCCGGGATAAAAAAGTGTCCCATGTCTTATTCCAGGACCTGAAGTACCTACATGCCAAATTTCATCAAAATCCTTTCAGTCATAATGGAGCGGAGTTGTAACAAACATACACACACACAGCCTTTCGCATTTATAATATTAGTAGTATAGTAGGATAACTTTGACTTTGGCAAAGTTATATATCACTTCTCCGAAGTCCAGTTTCTTAGTCATCGACAATTCGATATAAATAAGTGCTAACCTTATCCTTTCGTATTTTTGATCCATAGTGCACTACTGATAGATATTTATTATTTTAAGTTCAGAAAACGAACGCGCTAAACTGCAACGCCATAGAGATTAAATTTTGCAGACTTTTTTCCGGGCACAATTAAGTTTGATATCACTTAATCTCAAACTATTGAAACGTTATATTTTTACTTTTTATCACATCCAGCATGTGAATAAAACACATTTACTCGTGCAAGAAACTTCTGGGATCACTTGAACGTTCGCNCCAAATTTCATCAAAATCCTTTCAGTCATAATGGAGCGGAGTTGTAACAAACATACACACACACAGCCTTTCGCATGTATAATATTAGTAGTATAGTAGGATAACTTTGACTTTGGCAAAGTTATCTATCACTTCTCCGAAGTCCAGTTTCTTAGTCATCGACAATTCGATATAAATAAGTGCTAACCTTATCCTTTCGTANTGAGCGCTTAGAAAGCGCTGCTTCAGATCTACTTTTCTCCTCATATTGTGTCCTTCCGGAATATAAAATTAACATTGCTGTGGGCTGTCTCACTTTACTCGTGTGTCGTTCAGGGGAAATCGCGGGGAATTTTTGGGAAATTAAATGGTTTAATACAATACAATTGTTGCTTTTGTAAGTATGTAACATACACCGATTTCAGTAGCCATTTTTTTAAACGTTACTATTTCTCGTAATTCGTTGCCAACGTTACTGGAAGCAAATATGGCAGTGCATACTGTGGCATGTATGTAGTTACGACTTCTGATTTTTTTTTATCAAAGGTTGATTTTATAAGTGCTAACTTTATCGTAAACAGTCTTTACAAAATGTTTACATTCTAATATGGCTTCTGATCCTGACCACTGTCACATCAGGCTGCATAAGTAGAGATGTCACGTAGGATTACGCAGCTTTAGGGGATCTGCCTACCTGGAGCGGTTTTCAGTGTTTGAGACAGGGAAGAGTAACATAAATAAGGGTGAAAATGCAACATGCATCAAAACTGCCGTTATCGCTACGTACAAGGAGCTAGACTGCCGTGGAGTCTTCTCGTCATGCTACATGTACCTATGAGGCTCTAAGGGGTGACACTATCATTTTATGGGTGGAAAGTTGGTAACAAGGTTCAGTGCATGTGCCTAGAGTACTTTTGTAAGAATCTGACGCGAATATTTTGAGATACAGTACTTTGAAAAAGCGTTTTAGCTATGCTGGAGTGCTCCGAAATGGTGTTTCTAATGCGCCTGTCTTCAAAATAATCGACAGGCATATTATAATGTGTGTGTGTTCTTATCGTAATTGTGCACATGGGTCCACGTTCAATAGTTTTGTAAAAACGACTGGATTTCAAAAAACTCTGTAATGCAGTTGAAGTGCTAGGTAGGCGGGCTCCTTAACATATTCTCGTCTGTTACCATGTTGCGCCGGCAATAAGATAATAGGTCTACGATGATTTCGTTATTACCACAAATAAGTCAAAAAAACTTTAATGGTAAATATTTCACAATACATTGATATTGTATAAATGTATACGTATGCGTTTAATCTCTCGAATGAAGAGCGTTTTATCTTAAAGAAAAGGAAAAATATACCGGGTCTTTCATGTTGTGGGCCTCTGGACATTTGCCAGTTCAGCCATCCTGTAGTTATCTCCTAAACGCAAACGACCTACCAAGGTCTATTGTGAACCAGCACACTGAGAACACGGTTTCGGTCCATCTTTACACGTCATAATCCCTAGCTGAAAGCGTATTTTTTAATTATAAGCCCATCCTTACCCGGGGCAGTGATCTACATGGTTTTGTTTCGCAATCCTACCCACTACCCTGGACGATGCCGCTGGTCGGCAAGTTTTCTTCNCCCCAAATTCGCTTTTTAATTCTGGCGCTGCTCCATACTCGCTTCGCTTCACTCTGATCGGCTCTCAACACCTCTATTTTAAAAGAAACCCAAATCTCTCCGCTCCACCCTATGCACTGCCCCCCATACCGCAAAAGCCGGATGATAATTTAATTCATCTTTACAGAACTTACAGTTCTAAGCTATTGAAATATTATTTGCAAATGGAAAAAAACTTTATTAATTGTGGGATAAAAAGAATTACTATTTCTGTTCATAGCTTTCTGCTTACTTATAGTAACTCTGTTGAACATGTGAAGTAAAATTATTCACAAATCTGTATCGTGTTAAGTAAAAATGTTTTACAATTTACGTTGTGATCTGATTTAGTCCCGAGGGGCATTAAAAAAAGCGAGCATCTCACAAATAATTTTAAAAATGTTATAATTTATTAAGTGTTTACAACAAATGGCATTGCATTTCAAGTGAAAACTTCAGTTCATTGAGTGTATCTCAGCTTCGATTAATTTTAATCAGTTTTGTCGTTAATTACGTAGGAAATTATTACTATAAAAAGGTTCAACTAACCTGGAACTTGTTAAAAGAAATACTAGTGTCGGAAATGTTGTGTACTCTCCTCCTAATGCATGTAATTATTTGTGTTGTTTATTTTGTATGGCAGAGTTGTGAACATATTTGAGTATTTTTTAACCAATGTAAATTATAAGTTTGCAATCCTATAGAAATAGTGATTATTGCATTAATGTATTTATTCTGCCTATTTTTATTGCATGTTTTTATGCTTTTGATATTTTGTTGATATTTAGTCTTAAACGGGGATATATGGGCGTAACAAGTTATTGATAAGTTATGTAATGAACACTATAAAATAGTTTTATTTAACATTAAGGTTTTACAATATTATTTCAATANGGGGGGGGGGGAGAGAGAGCTATACAAATATATTGAAACATTAAATGATATTATTTTATAAATATTTAACCAGCCATATTCTTATTAAAGCCTGATTGGAGAGTCCCCACCTTGTTCATGATTCTGGAGGCTGATTAAAATGGCGCAAGTCGAGGCCGGACACACCCATTTCCAGTGGCCCGACGACAAAAGACACCGCCCACGGACTACAATGTCCTATATCGGCTGCGTTGTCCCCGTTTACTGGCCTGTGGAAGGGGTGTCTGTGGTTTGCGATTTCTTAACTAATTTCAGCGATCACTGCCTGTGTCCTGGATAAATAAGTGAAGGTGTGATCAGGCAGGCCCCTCAGCTAAGGGACTGGCCACAACTCGTAACAATGTGGTTCGAATTAGTCACTAATTATTTAGGTTCAAGACAATGTGCGACACCTCTGCAAGCTGTTTAAAACCGTATAGTTATGTAGTGAGCTGGTGCCACAGCTCTCCCACTTCCATGCAAAAATACTCTGGATTCTA
The DNA here is from genome assembly GCA_002778355.1 of Clitarchus hookeri. NCBI lineage: Eukaryota > Metazoa > Arthropoda > Insecta > Phasmatodea > Phasmatidae > Clitarchus > Clitarchus hookeri. Next base: position 67,465 of record NQII01006681.1, on the reverse strand, counting down.
TATAATTTCCGCGCCATACTTCCAGTCATCTGCAGCTTAATACTAAACACCGACCGCAGGGTCCGAAGTGTGTTGCGTTGCGATATATACCACAATGTTTACTGCCCATATGTATCATGACAACTGCTTGCTTGTGTATTTTGCCGATTCTCCTTATTTGCCGAAACACAGGACTGTTTTACATCGCGGTATACAATTTATAGAAGTTTATAAATTACTTTTACAACTTTCATGGAAAATTGTTGACTCACCTAGCCTGAGGATGATGGTTGAAAGTAGCCGCGGAGGCGGGGGGTGGCGCAAACACTGTTGTTTGCCCCAGGCCTCGAGAAATCTCTGGGCGGGCCTACAAAGGAAAATACTGTATTATAGGCTGTTAACGGTAAAGTGAGCACTTTTGAGGCCCTAGTTACTTTTTTCTTTCTACCATTTTTCATCCTTTAACCACCTTTTAAAATAAATGTTACCATTAAAAAGAAACAGTGTGTATATTCTACCGCAATCGAAAGTTATCGTCTGCAGCTGAAATAAAATATATTTATTGACTGTTATTCCAAAAGAGAGGGCTTTGAAAAGTGCTCACTTTATCGCGAATAGCCTATATTATGTAATAATCTCGTGCTGTTTTCTAGTGGTAGTAAAATAACAATTAGTGATTAGGGGAATGAATATAATTGTGTTATGCGTGTTACTATTGCCCTCTACCACGTAACTTGCGACATGCGCGTTACGTACAGAATGTCAGGTAATTCGCGGATGCGGACTGCACCACACGAATCTGTGATCAAAACCAAGTAGAAAATACTCTTTGGTAAAAATGCATAAGCCCCTTCGTTTTCCATTTCGGCAGCAGTTTCACATTTCTATCTTACATATAGTGGATATAAATAGTTTGTAAAAAGGCAAACTTGTTGGACATCCTGTACATTTTGTTTGACTATAATGTAATACTATGCACAACCATTTTTGTAAGTTATTTAATTCATTAAAATGAACTATAATACAATTATATTGCGTAGACTACTAACCTAGTAAAAGCATGGAGTATGAAGGCAGTTTATAGCATGATTTTTCGACGTTTCTGTTCTGGGTGGCAAAACCACGCCACCAAAGGTGAATCACGCGCAAAATATAGCTGTGTAATGACGTCACGAGTGTTATCTGTCGTAATATATCAATATAATTGTTATAAAGTTTAATTTTCAACCTTTTGGCGATCTTTTTCGTTACAGTACTTATCTTTGCAGCGTTGGGAAGTAATACAGAATGAGTAACTTAGGCTTACGTCGAGACCTGTGTCGCGATTGTGTTGTGTAGCGGAGTTTGTAATATTATCATTAAGCAGTCAGCTAGGTTTTGCGATTTGCGTTTTACTGGTTGCTCCATGGTCGATTACTTAGGCCCTCCCTTCGAGTGTCTTCACTAGCCAGTCGGCTTATAACATTGCTTTCTTGTCAAGCTCATAGAAGTCACCATGTCTGACGACGTGCAGTAAGGTGGATAATATAATTTTCTGTAAGTATTGCAATAAATTATTCTTGAAATGTTTACATTAACAAAAAAACCAAAATACAGTATCAATGTAAAATATGTATCAGTATAAGTTAGCGGGAAATGTTTATAGTCTGAATTTAACCAAGTGGATTGATCATTATAACTTACGGTCGGGCTATAATCGAAATAACTATAAGCGTACCAATAAAATAAGTGTGTTCTACTTCTCCGACTGTCTTTGTCTGAAGCGGTTGTTCTTGGGAGAGGATGTCCGTTTCTCTAGGCGAGATAAGTACGGTTGGCGGGCACATTACTTAAAATGTTATTTTAATATTTTACTGGAGTAGAAAAAATTTAAGATATAAAACCGATGTGGCAGCTGTGTTAATTTTTTGTGATATCTCACCCACGTGCTTGTAATTTCTTGTATGTATAAGTACTGCAAATGCAATTTGTTTTGGTTCATATAATTATTTTTTAATATGCTTATAAAAGATAAAGCCTAATGGTGTTGAATTGCGACACCTTCCTTTCATGTGGTTGGGATACCATAGCGAGCCCCTGAACGTCAAACTATCCTGCTGCCCGGATGTGCGTTACCCTGACGTCACCGCAAGCACGCATTGCATGTGTTGCTCACAGGAAGTACGATGTTTCCTGGTTACCAAAATATTTCCTGTACTTTCGTAACCATCTGAGTTTCATTCACTTCGTAGGAAGTGAGTTCCAGGTGGTGCATCAGCTGTAATTGGATATGCGAAAAATATAGTTTAGCTTTAAAATGTTCTGCTCAACATAACGTTGCGTGGAATGGGATTGGGGCGATTCAAAATTGTGATGTAAAAAATAATTTATTACTGGGCTTGCCGATAATGTTTTGCTATAGTGGTTTACTAAAGATAGAGATTAGTGTATAATTAATAATGTTGGACTGTTAATGACGCAGCATGTTTGTCGTGGTGTTGTGCAGTTGAACGTAAAATTTTTGTCACCTCGCGTGTTTCTGAACATGTCATAAATTGTTGGCTATATTAGGTGTACCTATCACAACTGTGCTCGTACAGAAGGTAGACAATTTTGTAGAAAATAAAACATTTAAAAGATGTACGATATTTAAAGAAAGTTGAAAATAAGTAAAATATCAACAAAATATGAAGGAAAAGAAATGGGGGGATGCGACAGTACAAAAATATTTAGTAAGCATGCTGTAAATTTTGTACTTGTCTCACTAAGAACGCTTCCGCAGCAAGAACATTGGCAAAAATAACACTGGCTTTTTTTTCTTCCCGACGCTGTGTGTTCGTTGGAAATGGTCAACATGGAATCATGTCATAGAAATTGCTGAAAAAATGCCTAACAGGTAAAAATATATGCCATGCTGCATTTATAAAAATGGCTGAAAATAAGATATGCTCGCAGTTTTAAGAATTATTAGGAAGTAATAGTTTGTAGGAAATTTAAACTAATTAAGTACAGTCTTAGAGAAAATAATATAGTTGTCATATTGATTTTGATTAAAATAATTTTACAGAAACTGTAAGAAAGTAGGGTTGCTGACTGCTCAGTACCCTGACGATCTTAAATGTAAACTACATGAATTTCGTCAAGGTAATGTTACCTCAAGGGTGGTATGAAAACGACTAACAGGCCGAATTCAAATGCAGCTTCCGGATGATGCCGTTGGTTGACGGGTTTTCTCGGAAATTTCCAGTTTTCCCCGTCCTTTCATTCTGGTGCTGCTCCATTATCGCCTCATTTTACCCTCATCGGCTCTCAAGACCTCGTTAAGAGCAGTCCAAATCTCTCACCTCACCTCACCTCCAATGCAGCTTGCTGCTAATTTGCTTGGTTAAATAAATGATGAGAAATTATGTATACTCTTTGCATATTGCACATGAAATTCTGGCGGCCCGTGTTGCAAACAGTGGTACACACCTGCGATGTCCGTACCACTCGCCTTTCACTGCAAATCGGGTTCGATTCTTGGCGGGGGCTAAACCTTCCGGATTTTCAAACTTTGGTATCATTGCGAACTTTGTCGGTTGTCGGTCGCTTTTCCCCGAAATACTTGTTTTTTTATTTTTATTTCAGCCATTCTTACATTAGTGCACTGACTATTTAGTGTTAATTGTACATTGTGGTTTTTAGGTTTACTTTAATTACATTAATTTCACTTATGCTGGCTGGTTTTTCAACTGGATTATTCTTCTTCAACTTTAGATGGATGTTCTGGTAGTTCATCGGAGTAAACCTCTTGAGGTCGGAGGTGACAGCCATCTGAGCGCGTGACGTGGTGAAAAGTTGCCTGTTCAGTACAGATATGTGATTATGTAGTCGCTTGATGAGAGGGTTTGGGTGATCTATTGTGTTCCGGAATTTTCCAACTATTTGATGTAAGTGCTGTATCAAGTTTTCTGTTGTAGTCATTTCGAGCAGGTTCTTGCGGTGGGTGAGACGTGGTGAGCCTGTAATGATTCCGATTCCTTCATAGAAGATCGGGTTGAGTGGTCGTAAGTAGGCTGCTGCTGTAGCGGTCAATGCTGGATCTGCGTATGTCAACAGTAGGAGGATGAATGTTGTGAAAACGGTTAATCTTGTATGTTGGTATATGCTGCTGGAGGGAGATAGTATTGTCGTGAGTTCTCGTAGAGCACCCCGTGATATGCCCGCAGTCTCTTTAATATGGTCTGAAGAACATTTTGGAGTCGAGATGTACCCTTAGGTATTTTGTTGATTTAATTCAGTTCACGGTATCATGTCCGAGTTTGAGGGGGCGGGAAGTTGTGTCCGACTGCTTGCGGGAAAAATAAATGAGTGTGGTTTTTTTGTATGTTTAGAGATATTCCTTGTGCTGGGGAGAAATTTTATAATTGTTGGAAATATTCCGCGATGTTATTGGCGAGAGCATTTTATTGGAGGGCCGTAGCTAGAATGACGGTGTCGTCCGTATAGAAGGTTATGGAGGCATTCTTTGGAACTGGAATAAGTCTAACGAATAGTGCGAAAAGTAGTAGGCTTAAGCTGGACCCACGTGGGACTCCTGCTACAACTGGGTGTTGAGGAGAGAGTTGGTTATTGATTCGGACTTGGAAGGTTCTGCTTGTGAGGAGTGAGTGTAATAGATGGATTAAACGCCTGGATATAACTGTTGCAGTGGGGTTTTCAATGAGTCGGGCATGAACAGAGTAGAATGCTCTGGCTATGTCTAACATTAGCGCTGCTGCTAGGTGTTTTTTTGGAGAAGGCTGTGAGGATGGAGTGTGTAATACGTGCAACGCCACGAGTTGTTTCCTTAACCGTTGCACTACATCGCCGTTGCTCTCGCCTCACATCGCTGTAACCCCATCGGTTCTAAATACATTTGTTAAGCACCGCCCAAATCTTACATACGCTATCTCATAATGTCGTTCGTATCTACGACGATTTTGTGATGGACTTAAAACTTACGCATTGAAGAAGTGAAATAAAAATATACTGTCTGGTGAATAGTTTTTAATGTTAACTTGTTTCAGTGACAAGGTGTTCAATTAATATAGTTTGGATGATGAATGAATGCTTATATTACAAGTATTTAGTCACCTACTAATAAGTTGGGACACCTTATTTTCGCGAAAAGATTTCACGACCAGTTGTATTTCATAACGCTTTGGTTCAGATCCACTTCCGTGATTGGATGGTTTGCGTGTTGCGTTTCTAAGATATATGTTCGCGAATCACATACGTATATTATTGAAGTTACCTGATTCTGATTGGGCAGTCAGCCAGGAAATTGTATTCTCACAAAGACACGCCGCCAATAAGCAAAAGAAAACTAGGGCACTCCACTCCCTCCGATACTTCCGTAGTTGTTTTTGGTTGGGAGGACGGTTGGCTGGAGGGTGTGTTACTAANAGGCACTCCACTCCCTCCGATACTTCCGTAGTTGTTTTTGGTTGGGAGGACGGTTGGCTGGAGGGTGTGTTACTAAGGTTACCTTTTTTGTTGATTTACACATGCTATTTCATAAAAAATCATTAAACTACAATACAACCTTACGGTTACAAAATTGACATGCGATCGGAGTCTAGCAACCCCAATTTATTGATGAAGGGGGATGATGATTACGAACCTAACGCTGTGGGGTATGAGGTCTTCTACCGACCAAACCGTATTCAGGAAATGGTTGTTTTATCTCAAGCTGTTTCTGATATTTTAAATTAAATCCATTGTCAAATCTATTTTCATGTTCCCGTACCTCCCTTAATATGCACTTACGTCCACATTCTTAAATGTATACCCTGCCTTATTTTGCATAAGGAATCTCTACACTGTCAGTCAAATTCACACTCATACTGTATAAGACAGTTTTATAATTTTCAGAGTGAAATTATTGTAACTAATTAGTTTCCTTTTCATTGCCCATTGCCCTGGTAACAATAAAACATGTAAATATTCAGCAATGTAGTTCGTAACTTAACGTCAGAAGCGCTGTTGAGTGTTACGATTCGACACCGTAAAATCCCAAATAAATTAATTTGAACACGGCTTCAGTCAGCGTTTGCGTCGACTGTTCGGTGAAGGTAACCACAGGCGGGAGGAGTGGGAGCATTTTCCCGCCAAAAGATTTCCGTGCGAGATCATGCGGAAGTCGGGGAGGGGCATTCGAGTAACGTCGGTCCCCGGGAGGCTCGGCATAGGTTCACGTCCGAAGTAGGAGGGTGGGATAAGTGTGTGCGTCGCGGCCAGCTTAATTCTACATATAAAGAAATGCACGACATCGCTGCTGGTGACACGGCCCGTAGGCATACCTGTACCCATGTCAGTACAGTTAACCATGCATTCCTGTCATCGAACTTGACGTGTGTAGTCTATTCGCGGTTTCTTCACACTTTTTGAATCAAANAGTTAACCATGCATTCCTGTCATCGAACTTGACGTGTGTAGTCTATTCGCGGTTTCTTCACACTTTTTGAATCAAATCTTTGAAAAATCACGCAATGCACGACGCGTCTGGATCTTTCCTAAATATGTCACATATTTCACGCATCTTATACTNCCTTTGAAAAATCACGCAATGCACGACGCGTCTGGATCTTTCCTAAATATGTCACATATTTCAAGCATCTTATACTTGAATTAACATTAAAGTACCTTATTTTTAGTTAAAAAAATTTTTTTTATATTTTATCTATAATATATAATTGGTATGAATAAAACAGGGAGAAAATAGGCGTGTTTGTAATGCCTGGTAAGAAATAGTACATATGCAAAATATAATTACACTGACTGCGCATGAATCCGGTGCGCTGTTCCTTTGGTGTAATTTTCTACACTTGGTTAAGATTGTTTTGCATGAGGCGGGGCAATATCCTGGAAGTAGAACTATAGCAGGGCTTCAGAAAAGTTATAAGTAACCATGAATTGAATATAATGGGACACTATAGTCTATTCGCGGTTTCTACACACTTTTTTTAATCAAACCTTTTACAAATCACACCATTCATGACGTGCTTGGTTGTTTACGAAAAAACATATATCACAAGCGTTTTATACTTGTGTTAACATAACAGTCTCATATTTTGGATGAATTGAACTTTTACTTATATTCTATCTATAAATTAAAACATTTTCATTTTTAATCAATACTATTAGTAACAGAGAAAATAGGTGTGTTGGTGATACATAGTAAGAAATAATTCTTACGCAAAATGTTATCACATAGAGTGCGTACGAATAGGGTGCGCTGTACTTTTGGTGTCATTTTCTAGACGGGGTCGAGCTTTGTTTGCACTGAAGAATATCCTGGAAGTACAATATCAGCACGGATTCAGAAAATTGTGGAGTAACCGTGAATGGCTTATAACCTAACAGCGCGGCGTGGAACGTGCATCCCAGGAGCGGTGCAGCCTCGGATACTATAAGAAAACAGTAGATACTGAGTTGAGAAAATATTGTACGGAAGCGTTGGCTACAACAATCTTTATAGTTGCAAGAAATTGTTAGTTCATATCTTTCCATTTTTTTTAATGTTGCAGTATAGGCTCTTTGGTAGTGTTATTTTCGAGACGTTAGTATGTGTTTTGGAGAAACACAGTTTCTCACTTGTTCTAGCAGACATCATGAAAGTGACTGGACTACATATTTGTTGTGTAAATGCGCTTGTAAGTTGTGCAGGCAACATAACTTCAGCCACGCCGCTGCTTCCAAGCACCATGCGTGGAATAACGCTACAGCTTTGCGCTCCGGCGGAGAGAAGAGACGTATTGAACTTCACGTCAGTAGTTAGTGTTGTGAGCAGCTTGTGTAAGTTACCGTATTTTCCCCGGAATTGCAGTGTCTTGGACTGTTGTGGTACATCAGCGTGACATAATTGGCGGAGTTAATTGGAGTCCGCCGCAATGCGTTTGGCACGTCGCCAGCGCGTGACTGCCCTACACATTACACAAGTAATCTATTGGTGCAGACTCGGCGACATCATCTCTCCATTTTCTGCTCCACATGCACGTACTCCTTAACCCCCGCCTTTTTTTTATAGTATTCTCGTTCTCTCTCTTTCTCTCTCTCACTCTCTCCTCCTTTCTCTCACTCTCTCCCAACGGCTTATTCTCATTCTGACTGTTCTTGCCTGGTCCTCGGTGGCCCTGATCGCCGACGTGTGTAGTTCTCAGGAGCACATAGTCGGTAAGTACGTTGTGGGAATACGGAGTAAAGTTTCGCAGTAAACAATTTTTAAGTTCCTAAAATAATTTTTTTTTGTGACTTAACCGCGTTTCTTGGAATGATAGTCAGCTCATCGTTTTTGTATGTGCGTGCTTTGAAATTTCGGTACAGTTCCTCTGACCGTTTCGTTGCACCTCGTTTGTATACAAATCACGTAAAATGGATTTTTTTATATATAGAACTGTTTATACGTTGAATAACCAGCCAAGAGAAACCACGTGGTTCCGACAGTTAGTGCGGCGGTATTGTGGACATGCTCGTGACGAAAAAACGAAAGCTTTTGACATACGATCTACGATATCTTTTACTTTTTCCAAAATCCTCATTCACAATTTCTCGCCCATTTGTCGCTCTTTATTTCATTACTTTCTTTCCTGCTATCTCGTTTTCTACAATTTGTCTTTACCTTAGCTCTCTCTCTCTCTCTCTCTCTCTCTCTCTCTCTCTCTCTCTCTCTCTCCGTCTCTCTCTGTGTGTGTTTGTGTAGTTTGTGTAATCGCACAAAGTGACTGCTAGTTATATATTTTTTTATTTATTTAATTCTAATTGTTGCGATGAACGTGTTATTCTAGTAAGTGCTATCATCTGTTCTCTGCCGAACTGGCCCTCTGGCGCGGAAAGCTTTCCGATAAAGACGCAGAGAGTATATGCATGTCTCCGTTCCCCCTATTTACACACTTAAATTATTTTCGCACTCTTTCCTCTCCATTTATATCTATTCCTTCTTTTGTCAGCTGAAACACTTTCCTTCTGCGCCAATCCACCAGACGCTAAAACTTAACGATTCACAATATTTTTTGTCCGGTTCGCGCGCCATTTAACGCTCCGCGAAATTAATTCTCTCTTCTCTTTTCCCGTTTTATGTCATTTGGCGGGCAAGTTGTGTGTGTGTGCCGCACGTCTCAGCGCGGAGCTCGTTTGTCCTGGCTTTTAGGTCTGCCCTTTCTGTCGCCGTCGCCCCACCCCCCGTGTCGTATGCTTCTTGTTAATTTGGGTGTCGGGGAACAGAATTAGCCGTGGCTTGTCTGTCGCGGGAATTGGGGCTCTGTCCTTGAGCGGATGCTGCGCCACGTGGTAGTCTAAAAAGTCCAGGGAATTCTGGTCGCGTGTGTTTGTGTGCGCGTGTACGCGTGCCTGCGCCAGGAAGAAAGCTGCTCGTCCGGATCGACAGTGGTCACTGTCGTGCACGAAATCCCCCCCCCCTTTTTTTTTTCAACCCTCTATTATTTCTCCTTTCCCCTTTTATTTCTTCCTTCTTTTACCACATATTTTGGGCATGTCTATACATTTTTCCTATTAAACGTCAGCGTGTGTAGTGGTCACTTTTTGATCACGCCATCTTAAGTTGGCGGGATTCTCGTCTTTGAGTACCGAGTAAGAAGTTTTCTTCAGACGAGGTGTAGTGACGAATACATTCATGATGCGCCGCTAGTCTCCTCGTGTCCCTTTCAAACTATCAGGGGCTTAAAGACGTGGCCCTAAAGGCCAATTCACATTGAAGATTAAGCTGGGGCTCGTTACGTTAATTTTGCGTCAACTCTGACAATTTTTTGTATTAAATCGTGCGTGTATTCACATTGGATTTAAAGGCTCCTCTTTGGCAAGTTGTAATGCAGTAATTCAAAATTTTCTGTGTCTGAGATCCCCAAAAGAAAAAAAGGCTAGTGTATATTTGTGTGTGTATATGTGTAATTAAACCTANATTTTCTGTGTCTGAGATCCCCAAAAGAAAAAAAGGCTAGTGTATATTTGTGTGTGTATATGTGTAATTAAACCTACATAGGAATAGTCGTTATAATATTAACAAGAAGTTACTGTTATAACTAATGAGCCTACTTTCCTCGACATGTGTGCAATTAATGTTTAAATAATTTTCTTATAAACTGAGTTGGTAGGTAGAACTTGTCTCGTTGAAAGCAATATCATTAAATATGAAACCAGACAACATGCAACAGTAGTGAGGCAATTTCAGATACACACGCCCCTTACCTGGAACTCGAACCCAGAAAACCTTGTACCTTAAGCTAGTGTACAATCAACTGCATTCGAGCATCAACTTCGAATTTAATAAGTCAAATGTTTCGAATGATGGTATTTACTTACCTAAAATATTTACAGGGCAGTCATTTTGAAAACCAGCTACTTAAAATACGTAAGTTTACGTGGCCTACCATAGCGCTACTTTTGAGAAGAATTTGGTGAAAATCAGTATATTTTTAATGTGACGGTCTTCATAAATGGGAGATAAAAGAAGATATGTATTAGCACATTCAATGATTGTATACCGCCAGTATACAAAGTTAAGCTAAAATCGATTGTGTAGTTTCGTAGGTATAGTACACTAAGCTAAAAAGATTTCCACACACACACGCGTACGCACACACACACGTGTACGCACACACACACGTACGAACGCACACACACGTACGAACGCACACGCGCGCGCGCGCACACACACACACACGCGCACACACATGTATATATTTGTATTTAAATATATATTTATATATACACACATACATATGTGGCCTATCGCAGTACAACTTCGCCGAATTTGGTAGGAAAGGGTTGATTGTTTCACGAGATATGACATAAAAACTTATTTTATGTTGTGGGGCTAACTTACGAAATGGCAGAGAAATGAGGCTCTGTATAGACGCGTACTAAGTTAAGTTTTTATTTGTTTCGTCAATAAAATATCACCCGTTGCAGTGAAAATTGTTTGCGAAATTTGGTAGGAATCTGTCAATTGTTTCCTGATATATTAATAAAAACTTAGTTTTTTCGTGCGCCATATATTTCAAAATGGCGGAAAAAAGATGCTCCCTGTAGGAGCATTTGATAGTTTTAAAATCTACTGCCAACATACTAAATTAAGTCGGAATTGATAACATGGTTTCGACAGTAAAGTATACTAAGCTAAGATGTATATGTTCCCGCCATTTTTTAAATAAGTGTCTGACATACATAAAACACACAAATTTACATCAACTGCCGCTGTACTTCTCGTTTGCCAAATTTTGTAGGAATCGGTTAATGGTTTAGTGGTATGGTAAATATATGAAATAAACCTTAGACATTTGTGTGGCTGCCATTTTGAAAATAACTACCTAATCAAGTTCAATTGCTAAAATTTAGCTGACCTATCATAGTGTTACTTCCGTGTCAAATTGGGTGAGAATTGGTTTAATTGTTTTCGAGATATAATGTAAAATCTTTATTTTTGGCGCTACATTCCAAAATGGTTTACTAACAATAATATCCATTTCAAAATTTAATGCTTTCACGTTGCTCTGCCAGCATACAAAATTTGGTTTAAATCGGTTGAATGGTTACCGAGATATATCACCCTAAATATTAAAATGGCAGCCATGTTGAAAGTAAGTGCTCGACGTGGTCAAAAATTATAAAAGTCAGATGTCCTTACGAAGTACTATATATGTGTGTGTGTGTATATACATACATGCATGCATACCGAGTTTAGTAAAATTCGGTACAGGCGTTCGAACATTGAAGGGACACGCACAGGCACGCACAGACACACACACAGACAGACAGGGAAGTGGTCTCATATACCTTTCTTTCTTTCTTTCTTTCGGAAAGTAGGCTACAAACTTACACAATAATGTGCCAATAATAGCCTCTCTCACCTAAATNCTTTCTTTCTTTCTTTCGGAAAGTAGGCTACAAACTTACACAATAATGTGCCAATAATAGCCTCTCTCACCTAAATTGACACCAATTTGCACTCGTGGATTTTCTTTAATTTGGAGATTAAGTCGGTAATTTATCGCTCAGAAATTTCTCTGATTGCCGCGTTTCGCCGAGGGTCCTAGTTCCCAGAATATTCTCTAAACACGTCGGCTTCTCCAGCAGTGGAAGGAGGACGGGCTGTGACGCCAGCTAGATCACCGTTGTCAATCATCTCCTCCCCCACCCGGGCGAGCGATGGTGCAGAGAGCTGGTCTGCCTAAGGGGAGGGGAAGGTCTTGGTGCCCCCCCCCCCTTTTCTCTAATCGTTGTCGGTTCCACGAATGCGTGACGGGAGTTCGCGGCCGGTGCGAGCTACAGCGCGTAACAATTTTAATTTCATATAATTGCATTCATAATTGGTCAAAAAGTATAAAAATATCTCGGGATCACTTTATTTATAGGAATAGTGACCTAACTTCAAATCCTATCCACGTCGTACGTGAAAAAAATAGTCCAATGTCGGAACACGAAGACTAATTCTGCGCAGCCAATTCAGATATTGGCTACCGTGTGAACAGAACGTATACGAAAAAAGAACAACATTAAATAATCTGAATCTAAGGCACCCATTTTCGCCAAAGTTAACGGCGTCACGGAAATTCTGCTTTTATTAAGGCTAGATCATACTGCTCATCCGGTGTAAAACTGTTTTACGTGATTTTAAGGATTGACTTCCAATCCTTATTATAATTAGGAATTGAAGCCTGGTGACTCCTAATTTTCTCAAACTCTTTTGTATTTGTTCTGTTGTTCTAGCATAACAATTTTAAAATATACGGTCTCGGTAAACATGGCACAAAGCGTCAAGTGCGATAGGACAGCAAATGTGCAGTGATCACATAAACTCACCAAATTGTCGTCGTAATTAGTTTTTACAAGAGGAATAATTTTTCTACCCAACTATCTGTAGCAAATTGTGTAAATGAATTTTGGTTGTTTGTAAGTTTACAGTTTTGAAATACGAATAAGTTGAATAAGTTTCCATTTCGTTTGTTGGTGTGGCAACGCGACTGTGACGTGGAAAAACCGTGACTCGACAGGGCCAGGGTTTGTTCTACTTAAGTTGGGAAACTCAATGCTAATAGATGGCAACTAAAAATTTTTGCCGTCAGGTAGCACTGATGTTGCATGTGCACCAGATAAGTTTCCGTTTTGTAAAAATGGGATATTTGCAATTTTTATCAAATAAACTTAATTTTTACAATCTTTTGATTTTTATGGTTTTAGAATATACTTAAAGAATAAACGCTATACTGTAAGAAAATACGCTTACATGTTGTTTAATATTATGTGGTAAAAATGGATTTACCAATTCGTTGGCTTATCAATACATATTATAAAACTCAACGTCTCTCTGTCTGTCTGTCTGTCTGTCTGTCTGTCTGTCTGTGCGGTTGTCACTCAGAACCAAGTATCCGATTTACGTGTTTTTCTTTTAATTCGTAGGTAAGTTTCTCTGGCCAGGTTTTAGTATATATTTTGTTACGTAAGTAACATAAGGAATAAGCAGTGACGATAATAGTTAATCAAGTCGGAAAAAAGTTTGCCGCCAGCGCGCTCTCTTGCAATACGTTTTCTAAACCGTTAAAGATTGAACACTATCATGTAGTAAAGAATTGTGTAGAATAAAAATACCCAAAAATAAAAAAAACTCCGCAGTAGCATATATCTATCTATAACAGAGAAATACTAATAAATGTTTTTACCATTTAATTCACAGAGACGTTGAGTTTTATAATATGTGTAGAGTATAAAAGATTAACACAAAGTAAAATTCAATTTTATTTAAAAAAAAAAAAACCTAAACAATAATTTTGTAGTCTATGCAAGCGGAACCGCGGGCACAGCTAGTACAGTATGAGATAATTCTTTTTGATAAATATAGTTATTTTCCTCTTAAATTCGTAACTTTTTTCAATAAAAAAATATTTGTTTAGTGAACGCTTAATGCTAAACACATTTGTATGTTTACTATTTACTCGTGTTAACACCGTTGGGAGGCGTGAATAGTAGTTATCCCCGGGGGAAAAAATAGTTTGTGGTGGCTACAATGTTCACCCTGCCATACTATTTTGTGGGGCACACGAAATTTGTGTAGCCACCACAAAATACAACTTTAGTGGCTACAAAATTTTAGTAGTGACAAATAAGTTTTTAACCACAAAATAAATTTGGCAAGGCGAATACCAACAAAACACGTTGTGGCAGCCACACAATATAAATATTTTTTCCAGTGTAAAATAAAGATAATACTTAATTTTTTTTACTATGACAAGTATTTATCACAATTCAGGCCAAACACAATTTTTTGCACACAAATAAGAGTGAAGAGATTTTGGAGGCTCTTAACAGCGAGGTCTTGAGAGCAGATGAGGGTGATTGAGGTGAGTATTTGGCAGCGCCGGAATGGAGTGGGAGAAACGGGAGAACCTTGAGAAAACCCGCCGACCAGCGGCATCGTCCGGCACGATTCCCACATGCGAAAATCTGGGATTGAACCCGGTTCGCCTTGGTGAAAGGTGAGTATGCTAGCCACACATATGCCGCGACCCCTACACACAAATAAATCTAATATATCTGCATATACCAGCAGCTTAAGAGCGGTGACTTTGGAAATTCAGCGCTCACTGCGGCGGTAATTCCGTATGAGTGTCTGCCATAAGAGAATCTCGTTTTGTTCCCAAAGTGAGTGGAATAATAAACATTTACAGGGCGTACAGTGTCGCCGCGTGACTGACAAGAATGCGGGCAGTGGCGAAGTGTGGCGGCAGTCGGTCAGAGCCCCCGGCTTGCCTGCGTCCAGCGTGGCCCCTGGTCCTAGAAGTCCACGCCATCTCCCTGGGGCGGCTTCGAATCACCACCGTGCTGACGTGCCACTACTCACTGCTTACCACTCCTCCGTCAACAATTACGCTCACTTATACTGCGTCATTCTCGCCCTACCATGCACGTGTATTCCTGCACAACGCTTTATTTTCTATACCTCCTTATAGAAACTGACATACACTTAAGAGCGCCGCCTACTTGGAGGTTTTTAGCGCGTTTGAGAAGGAAAGCGCGGAGGCGATAAGGACGACACTGACACGTGCGCCTGACGCCCCTTCGCTCCTGCAAGCCAGACGCTGAACTGACGTGCAGTGTTTCCGCTGTGCTGCGTCTACCTATGAGATTTTAAACTGTGACCTTATAATTTCATCGGTGGAAAGTCTATAGCAAGATTCAATGCGGGTCCCAATAATAGTTTAACATCTTTCCAACCAGTATGTTATGAGATACAGCAATATGAAAAATCCGTTTTTAGCAATGTCGGAGGGCTCGGGAATAGCATTTATAATGTACATTATATTTTGAGAGTATTATACGTACTTCGCCTGAAGCGTGTTTTCTTTTAGTACATTGGTATCATGGAGACACGTTTAATGGTTTCATTTAAAAAAATGCGGATTTCAAACACACTGTAACGCATTTCAAGCGCAAGGTAGGGGTTCTTGGCAAAACTGTCAAACGTCTACAAATTATATTTACCTCTGAAAAAAAAAACGTGCCCCTTGTTAGGACAGTATGGTACTTAAGTAGTATCGCGCAAGCTATACATATTATTTTGGAGCCTTTCAGCATCGTTAAAAACAGCCTTCTCAGACCGCCATATTTGAAAACGCACCACCCGAACACGAGCGAAACTACAGTAGGAGTCTATTTAATTTTGCTACAGACTTTGCGCCGATAAAAGGATAGGATCACAGCTTAAAGTCCCATACACGCAGTACTACTGCACGCAAGTTCACAGCATTGCTATGACCTTAACCTTGTGCTTGTACAGTGCAAAACTCCTGCTATGAGCGGTTATTTCTTAGTATCACAAGAACAATCAATCCACTTCCCCTCGATGTTGTATTTTGTATGGACTTGTTAGTGTTATTGCTTCAGCATCAATACTTCGTTGTGGTATTTTGTACAAGTTTCATTTTATAGTTTAGTTTATTATTACTTCTGTAAAAAAAGTTTTCGTTCTAACTTTATTTATTATTTTAAATCTTAATATTTTTTTATTTCGTGGAGCAAAGTTTTGTCCAACACACAGTCTCCCTCAATTGAGTGATTAGGTAGTCATTTGAGGAATACTGTGTGTTAGACAAAATTTTGTTCCGCGAGATCAAACATATGTCGAAAGGTCGCAGTCTTGAATACGAATGTTCCTTAAATGTCTCCAACGTCAAGATCTTTGCAGATAAGCTGTATTACCTTGGCGCCAGTCGAAGTTCAGGAACAGGTGCGATATCTGATCGCATTTTATTTATGTACTTAATTGGGAATTAAATCAGTAAGAGTGGAAATTTGTAATTTTTTTATAAACTTCCCTTAAATTCACCACGATTTGGTAATGTTAAGATTAGCCAGATGATGATAAAAAGTCCATGGATGATGGCTGAACACCGCAGAGAGTGCGGTAAATGAGTAAAACTCTAAACAAGTTTTTATTAAGTTGAGTACACAGTTCTCAGGGAAGCCGAAGATAAACAAGAAATTCCCGTATATAATTTTTACCGCCATAGAGAATTATAACTAACCGTGCATTTATGTACGGCCACTAATATGTTGCTACAATAAAAATCCTAGTGGAACTATCCAGAATATCAACCGGTTAAAATAGTTTATTCATAATTTAAAATGGATATATTTAACCCGGGACTTTATATTATAAATGCTGCATCAGTTATTTCAATATTTAAAAAGTTTGCTCACTGGGAAAAAAAGGTTTTTTTATTACAAGGGAGCGTTAATTTTGACACAGTAATGACTGTGCAACAGGAATAGCTGAACTAACAAGAAATCCGACGGTAGTCAACGGAATAGCGTTCGTGTATTTCTTGTACTTAGACTGTTGTTTGAACGCACATCAATTGGCTCCACATACAGTAGATACTTATGGGTCAAAGTATAGTCATTACAGATGTTGCATACTCGTACAAAACTCGGTCTAGAACAAAAATTTCTGTCGACTTAATGCGGGTCAATGTACGAAACAGTCCCCTTACAAAGAGAGTTAACACGTGACATAGCCAGCGAAAAACATTCTGAGTAGTTTATTTTCCATACCTATGCCTTACGAATAACCTGGTTATCCAGTGCTAAACAAACGTTCTAAAAGCAAACGGCATAAACAGTAGCTTTATAAAATAATGCGAAATTAAGTTAAAATTCACGATTTTTGGTAGGGTGACAGTATAAATACAGCAAGTGTTTTTTTTTTTTTTTTTTTCGTTAAAGAAAATAATTTTAACTCATCACTATATCGGCTCGTTAATGCTCAGGATACCTAAGTGACGAAAAAGAAAATATGAGCAAGATTTTGAAATACGAAATTACGCAACAAGCTAACACATTAAGTTGAAATCTTCCAGAGACCAAAAATATACATATACACGCACACACGTACGCACGCACATTAGGGAGGTGTCGCACTCTCCTCCAACGCGGCTGGAAACACCCGAGTGGCAACCACCATTTTCCCACAACAGTTTCCATTTTCATAACTTGCGTACCTACACCAACAGTATTTTCTGTATATGCATGTGTTCATTTACTGGTACACTACACGTATTTTCAGAGGCCTAACTAAATTTGGCCCGGTGCTATTCGCAATAAACTTGCCGCTCATCTCTACCTTTACAGGCATGTACCATCCTTAGGAAACGAGTTAGGCTAAATATCATGTTTATACTTTTAGTCTATAATCACGTGGCGGAGTTTGTCGATGCTTTGTGAACATCCTCAATGAAAATTTCTCGAGCAGGCATTCGTAAAAATATATATTTATCAGCGATTTACTCTACGAGTCGCTAGTTAAGGAGTCAGGCAGCGTGCATGTTACGAAGCAACTAGAATGTTGTCATTAGTTGTAACAACACACGATGCTGATTGTAGAAATTGATAGGAACATTATTAGCCCACACACGTTCGTTTAAGAGTAAAATATTCCGCCGCACCAAGAACTACAATATTACAGTATCAAAGGGGCTGCGGTGGTGCAGTGGTCAGACTACTCGCCCCCCACCAAAGTGAACCGAATTTGATTCCCGGTGGTGTCGCTCCCCGGATTTTCGCATTTGGGAATCGTGGCGGACGATACCGCAAGTCGGCGTGTTATGTCGAGAACTCCGTTTCTCCCACCTTTGCATTTCGGCGCTGCTCTATATCTCGTTCCAGCCTCATAGGCTCTCGAGACCCCGATGTTAAAAGAGCAGCCCAAATCTCTCCACTTCCACTTCCATTACACCATCAAAAATAACCTCACAGTAATGAGCCGCCACTGATTTTATTACTGCCCCCCCCCCTCCATTTTCTATGTTTTTTTTTTTTAATTTCTGTATACCTACCCCAACGTGTTTAGCGAGCATTATTGGAGTATCGTACATTACACACTCCCAGTGCTCCCACCTGACAAAAATAAGCGTCAAAATACATGCTTTGTGCAGTATTTGACATATGTTTCATGACCTAATTGTACCAGGTAAGTTCATTTTTCATTGTTAGTGGAGACCTTCGACTGATAAAACAGTGCGCTTGTTTTGTCACGTACTGTCGTTGCCGCATAATGCTTGTTGGAAATCGCGAGTGCGTTAGACATAAATTAACGCTGTAAATGTTAATTGTATTCTGACTGTTTGTGGAAGCTAGTGTAGAAAAAATGAAGTAAGGGCAATACTAAATTACTGTTTTTAGCAACTTTGTGAGCAAATAGTTGGCATAGTGATGCAATTCTTCAGATATATTTTTTTTCGCCTTAAATAAATGCATCAATCTAGCAAAATATTTGCCCACAGAACTGGCAAAAACCATTATCTAGTATTGCCCGTTCTTATTTTTTCAGATGTCATTCAAACACCTTTGGAACTCAGTTAACGTATTTGGCTTTGATTTGCGTACCACGTCCTCTTAAAACAGGACCATCTCCGCGTTGCATTGGACAGCATTGCTACTTCTCACGAGGGGGTTCCGGATTTAATTCCCGGCACTATCCCTGAGTGGCGGGTCTGGCTTAACCTTCAAACTGCGGAAGTCAGCGGCGTCCCACAGCAGAATCACCAGTTGTCTCCTGTTATACCCTAGTGGATCAAGTAGAGGAGGAGAGGTCGGTGCGGAGAGCCGGGCATGTTCCGGAAAACATGCCATCTCACATACAACACTTCCTTGGGGGCGCTGCAGTTCGTCACCGCTACCGAATATTACGATATGCACCGAATGCTAACGAAACTCATACTGCAAGTAGCGAGTACAAAACTATCTGAGTTGCTCTTTTCTGTGGAGCTTCTGCCGTAACAAAAATCTATGACGTCAAAAAGTAGCAAACATAAGGGCAGTAATTTTGCTAATAATATCTTGTTGTAAAAAGTGAACTTCTCTAAATAACTAATACGTTATGCTTGTGTATTTACGAATTTTAGAATGTTTTATGCGTAGACTATTTTACATGAATATTGATTGTGCGAGATATGTGAAATGTAAAATAATTGTGTTGTTTCGTAGTGGCGACCCTGACGAAACGATAGCAACGGGATTGTTTTCATCAAAAAATACTCCATCTGCGTTTATTTTCTCCATGGTGGGTTTACATGCATGCAGCATTTATTAGTATATTTAACTTCATTTGTCTACGAAACTACGTGAAACAAACATATCTGGATTTTATGTAAAAATGTGTTTGTTATATTTTTGTGTGTTACGAGATAAGACTCGCCCAAATACAGTGATGGACAAAAGTATTCGTCCTTAGAGAATGTTAAGCGAAATATCAATATTCTTTCTTAAATCGAAATACTTGACAAGTTATGAAACCTTCCGATCGTAGAAAAGGGATGTATTTAATACAGAAAACGAAAATAATACATGGAAGTCTCCTTGAGGAACATTTCTTGCGTGAACATAAATATTCGTCCATTCCCTGACTATTACAAAATAAAACCATTAATATTGATCTCAATACTTAGTTTACATACTCTTCCTGTTTATTTTTCTTTAAGTCTTTGTTGGCATGAAATTAACAAGGTTCCGTGTAATATTCGAGCCAATATTGTTCCATTCTTTCTGAAGTAACTCTTTCAGTTGTGGTTTGCTGGTGATGTGGTGTTTTTTCAGCCTTTTCTTGAACTCACTCCACAGATTTTATTGGATTAACATCTGGTGACTGAGGAGGTGTTTTCAAAGTATGTGAAATGTTGTAAAGCAGCCACAGACGTACAATTTTCGCCTTATGCTTGGGGTCATTGCCGTGTTGAAAGTGACAATCATTTGCAATGCATAGTTTTTCTGCACTCTTCTTTAAATTATCTTTGTGTATTTGAAGATACACGAATCTATCCATATTCCCTTCGATGAAAACCAGTTCCCACACTCCTGAGGCCGACATGCACCCCCAAATCATGACACCACCACCTACCTCCGTGTTTAAATGTAGTCTGCAAGTTCTTTTGTTCAAACTCAGTGTTTGGCTTGCGCCACACCAAAATTCTAACATCATTGCCATAAATATTGAATTTACTTTCATCTGAAAATAACACTTTCTTCCAGAATTCAGTATCTTTCTGCGCGTAGTCTTTCGCAAACTGCAGCCGTTTACCCCTGTTCGTCTTATGAATGTAGGCCTTTTATCGTGGGACCCTAGCATGGTACCCAGCACGAGTGAGAAACCTTCGTACGGTCCGTGACGTAACCTGCTTTTGTAAATATTTGATCACTTGAGCTGTTATGTCGGACGAACTCGTTTAAGATTCTTTTTAATAGAATTCACCTTAACCTCTGCTCCGTGTGTGATAGCTTCTGCGGACGGCCGCTTCTTTCCTTGCTGGTGAGCACTGTTTGATCTTGAAATTTTTATACACACTTTTGACGGTCGAACAACTTCTTCCCCAAATTTTTGCGATATCAGAAAAAGGGTTTTCCTTCTGATCTAAGTCTTTTTATAGTTCACATTTCTTCAACGGACGTTTCCTTCCATTTTCGCCCCATCTCACGACACTGTTCCACTGCAGCAGGTTGAACATTACTATCTGACCACGGAACTCAANCTTCCATTTTCGCCCCATCTCACGACACTGTTCCACTGCAGCAGGTTGAACATTACTATCTGACCACGGAACTCAACTGAAGCCTCAGAACTGAAACGTGTTAGCGGAAAGAGCCCATGCACACTTGTAAACGTTAAGCGGATGAATANTCAACTGAAGCCTCAGAACTGAAACGTGTTAGCGGAAAGAGCCCATGCACACTTGTAAACGTTAAGCGGATGAATAGGTTTGTCCAGGCATCCCCAGTGACTCATCATAATTTGAGAATTTAGCATAATTGCTTGTTGATTCTGGAACTCTTGGGCGTATATACGTAGGATAACATTCATTATTCCATGTGTTGTAGTATAAATGTGTATCTATGAGCTAACATAGGATATTATATACTTTATTATTGTAAATGCAGGAGGGTAAATACTTATATCCACCACTGTATATCTTCCCAAATACATTTTCCCCATTAGGCAGACAAAGCGAGAAAGAAAGGTTAGGAAGCCATTTGTAACAAAATACATATTCCACGATACCGAAACTGTAGTATAATGTTCTCCAAAACAGCGTAGCACGCTCTGATGGACAACCAATCAAATTCAGTGTATTAATTGTATATTATAACAGTCATAACCTATAAAAATCACTTCGCGAACATGCACATGTATCAATAAATACGGAAATATAACATACAAAGAATTGTGAAAAATTCGAAGTGTTTACAGACTTTTAGAATGTATTGTGTTTATTTCTTGGTCAATTATCTTAAAGTAAATTACTTGCTGTGTTTTACATTAAGCTCTCCACGGACAATAATACTTGTGGTGAATAGCGCAACACAGTTGCAATGTTGCCGCACAAAATGTAGGTTCGTACTCACATTTTGCATATACCACCGCTGCGTCGTCATCACACTCAGACATTTTCGGTACAACAACGAAACACCAGACGTTCATACTCAGCTATCTTTGGGAGCCACGGTGGTTGAGCAATTAGACTGCTCGCTTTTCCCACCAAAGCGAACCGGGTTCAATCTCCGGTCGGGCCACTCTCGGATTTTTGCAAGTGGGAATCATGCCGGACGATTCCGCTGGTCGGTCGGTTTTCTCGGGGATCTACCGTTCCCCCCGCCCTTTCATTCCGGCGGTGCTCTATCCTCACCTTTCACCTTAATCTACTCTCAAAACTCGTATAAAACCGCCCAAATCTCTCAACTCTACAAATCAGCTCACTTACGAGTGCGCTACACACCGATGAAAATCGCCTCTCGGCGAACTGATGTTAGTAATCAGCCCGCTGGTGTCCAACAGCTTTGACGCTGATTCGCATTAAAGTTAATTAGCAAACGCTCCTTATATTAATGCCATTTTTTTCGTATAAAATCGTTCCTGGATTTACACTGGAAATAGAAATGGCTCGTCTTTAAGTCGTAATGCAATTATCAATTGTGACGTATGTGGGATTTAGAAGATGGTATTGTACATGTGTATATGTTGCATCCATAAACATACAGTAAATTTACACATTAATAACTAATACAGCATTAAAAAAATTGCTTTTATATGCCAATAATCTCATCTCTCACTTAAGCTGACGTCTACTTTTGCTCGTCTATTTTTTTAAGTTCGTAGTTTTTCAAATCGTGAAATAATTTATCGTTCAAACATGCACAAATAAAATTAACATATTAACTTCCTTACATTGCAGTTGTATGCCGTAACAATATACAATTTGGACAGTATTAGTAAAGAACAAAAAAAGTAAAGAAATTAAGACGAATAGTTTTAGATCCTGCAGCCCAGCCCCCTGATTACGACCAAAGAAAGGCACGTATCACAACGCGATGACGAACGATTTACCGTTAACAGAGCTCGGAAAGNCCCCTGATTACGACCAAAGAAAGGCACGTATCACAACGCGATGACGAACGATTTACCGTTAACAGAGCTCGGAAAGCACGCGTTCGTATTAACGTGCTTACTTCACTTCGTTATTTTTGTTTGGAATGATTGTGCGACGCATTCATTCTTTACCAATTGAACGAAGTTCCTAACTTCGTTCCTTTTTTCTATGAACTGGAATGGTATTTTGCGTTCCTGTTTAATTTCACAAAGGAACTCGCCTACGAAATTAAAAAAAATATATACATAACATATTTTTCGTAACAACTCGGCGAGAATGCAGTCATGTTGGTAATGTGAGAGCGAANTAAAAAAATATATACATAACATATTTTTCGTAACAACTCGGCGAGAATGCAGTCATGTTGGTAATGTGAGAGCGAAATTCAATGCTGTTAGTTTGGCAGCTTTGCAAGCTTCCCGCCTTTTTATTCTGTGGAAGTGGAGCACGAGAGTGGAATTGCGTGTGCGTGATGGAAGCAAACAAAAATAATTTTCTTTGGCCATCTATTGGTTTTGAAAAGCAATTTGATTCGTTTCTAAAAACGGAAACACAACTGTGTCATGCTACTTATTCAGATTGTTGGCGAAGACCTGTAAGGGTGGCCGCACACCGGTTAGACAAGACAAGACAAAACACCTTTAGACAAGACATCTTTAGTCACATGGTAACGCACACCAGTTAGTCATAGACAAGTTGCCAGACAATAAAGTTGTGATGGGTGCACTTACGATTTGGGAGTGGATATGTAACCAGAAAATAGGAGATATTGGGTCCATCCATATAATAGGAGGCGGGAAGAAAACAATACGTTAGAAAATCTAATTCTTAAGCTGAGAGGTGACGAAGAAAAATTTCATAGTTTTACGCGATTAACACCAGAAACATTCGACTATCTGCAGGAACGTATGCAAGATAGAATTGCAAAAAATGACACTAATTATAGGATATGTTTATCTACTGCAGCGCGACTATTTATCACTTTGAGGTAAGTTAAACTACTTTATTACATTAACTATTGCAATTTTCTTTTTTTCTTAAATTTCTTGCATAAGAATTTCTCAGATTTGTCCATATCTGTTTGCAATCATTCTCTGAAAAAAAAAAAANTTTCTTAAATTTCTTGCATAAGAATTTCTCAGATTTGTCCATATCTGTTTGCAATCATTCTCTGAAAAAAAAAAAAACGAAATAAGGCTATAATCGCTTTTGTGTATTAAATTACTGTACATATATGAGAGTAATTAAAANGAAAAAAAAAAAACGAAATAAGGCTATAATCGCTTTTGTGTATTAAATTACTGTACATATATGAGAGTAATTAAAAAAAATTAAATACAATATGTCTTCAAAATCTAATTTTATCATTATCCTGTGTTTACAGATTCTTAGCAACTGGTGCAACATTTGCAGCCATGCACTTTGAATTTAGAGTTGGTGCCACAACAATCGGCTGTGTTGTAATGGAAACGTGTAAAANACATTTGCAGCCATGCACTTTGAATTTAGAGTTGGTGCCACAACAATCGGCTGTGTTGTAATGGAAACGTGTAAAACAATATGGGATGTCCTTCAACCTATCTACATGAAATCTGAATATTCACCTTCGGAATGGGAGGATGTTGCAAACAANGATGTCCTTCAACCTATCTACATGAAATCTGAATATTCACCTTCGGAATGGGAGGATGTTGCAAACAAATTTGGAATATTGTGGAACTTTCCTCACTGCGTTGGTTGTATTGACGGTAAACACATAAGAATTACAAAAACCTCCCAACTGTGGCTCACAGTATTACAATTACAAACGGTTTCATTCAATTGTAGAAGTTCGACAACATCTACCACTACCAATGAAAAATAAAGTGGACGTTGGAGATTATGGACGCGCAAGTGACTGCTGAGTATTTTGCCAATCAGATTTTAGAACGAAGTTATTAAACAATGAACTGAATCTCCCTAAACCTTGTCCTCTACAAAATGGCGAAGAGACGGATATTCCATTTGTCTTTTTAGGTGACGANAACTGAATCTCCCTAAACCTTGTCCTCTACAAAATGGCGAAGAGACGGATATTCCATTTGTCTTTTTAGGTGACGAAGCATACCGACTACATAAAAATGTTATGAGGCCATTTTCTAAAAGGAACTTAACGTCTGATGATTTCAGGATATATAATTATAGACACTCCAGGGCAAGAAGAATTGTAGAATGCGCGTTTGGAATACTACGAGTGAGATTCCGAATTTTGCTAATGAAATAAGTGTTGCTCCTGATAAAGTAGATGTCATTGCAATGGCGGCCTGCGTATTTCACAACTTCATAAAAAAAAACAGTGCAATTACTTGGGATAATCAAATAGTTGAAGAATCCTTTCCTATTGACAAATCTACAACCATTACTATAAATCCATAGAGACCGTCAACAGAAGCTCTTAAAATAATGTAAGAATTTAAAAACTATTATATTTCAGAGAAAGGAAGTGTTCCATGGCAAAACGTAGCCATCAATAAGTAATATATCTTTAGTTATGGACACATATAAATGTACATAGTTGTAATAAAAAAAATATTGGTAAATTATTTACCTGTCATATTCATTTCTTCTGCAACTTTGTCGCGTGCCGGTTTAGGGATTATTCGTGCTGTAACCGAGTGTAGGTAGTGGGGGAGTGTGGTGGGGGCGCTAGCACACTTCGCTGGCGCCTACGAGACGGCACGTGGGACCACAGGCAGGTGGAAAATTCCGTTACACGTGGAGCTGAAGCGTAGGCCTTCCCCCTTCACCCCCTTCATCCCGGACACCTCTCGCCCACCGCGAGATCTGTGGAGTGCAGGGCTTTTTCGAGTTATCAGAAAATTATCACGTGTAGTTCGCCTGAACGCAGAAAATACGCACCATGGAAGAAATACTGACGAGCTGTATTGGTGCCGAGGTATTA